>JBBPNP010000220.1:0-42599 GCA_038090955.1 Xerocomellus intermedius
GACAAGACTGAGGTCCTCTGGCGCTCTATTGGGGGTTTATATACTACACAGGGGTTTGTACTAGTGTACACTAGATCGGTAGATATCCTATGCTACATGAGTAGGTAGTGAGGCGTACAGGCTACTAACAGGTGCTATCCACAAGGTATGGGTGAGGTAGGCAGTGCGCATGAGGCGAACATGTGCAAGGCTGCGCGACATGTGTGATTGGTGAGGCGCACAGCAATACCCATGGTACCCATGAGGTGAGTGGATCTAGACTGTGGACCAGACTTGAGCATTTAGTGGTTTCGGGTGATAGGGACTAATAGATAGGGGCTAAATGTGAAAGTCACTCTAGAAAATCAGGAAAAATAGGGAAAAATAAGGGAAAAATTGGTAGTGCCTGTAACACCGACATGAGGCAAAGCTACGTGCCATGCATAATCAGTGAGGCGCACAGCAATACACATGGTATCCATGAGGCGAGTAGGTCTAGACTGTGGACCGGACTTGAGTATTTAGTGGTCTCAGGTGATAGGGGCTAATAGAGAGGGGCTACATAAATGCAAAAGTCGTCCTAGAAAATCAGGAAAAATAAGGGGAAAATTGGTAGTGTCTGTAACAGATACAACCAAGATTTGAAACAAGCAAGGAAAGCTGGTAATACAGGCCTCTGCCTTATTACCATCTACTCTGCTCCACTGGTTTCGATCTAAACTGACCATTCCAGAAGGTGCTGTTTATTCCTTGCAAGAAAGTAATTCTTACCATTTGTGGCACTTATGTACGTCTTGGACATATGTCCAAGAATGCTTTACAACATGCCCATAAACATCTAAAGGGTGTTTCTACCCTCCAGGATCCACCTTCTGACGGACCTTGTAAAGGTTGTCAACTAGAAAAAGCTCATGAATGAGCATTTCCTGCTTCTTCAAAGCGATCAGATCATGTATTGGGACTAATTCATACAGATCTTTGCAAGTTTCCTGTTCAATCTCACTCCCACGCCAAGTGGATGATCACATTTATTGATGATGCATCGGGCTTTTCCGCCCTTTATTTTCTGCGTTCTAAAGCAAATGCTGTCACTGTGCTCCAGGATCTAGCCACTTGGGCAGAAGCTCAAACAGGCTATCGCCTTCACTCTATATATTCAGACTGAGGTGGGGAATATATATGTAAATCAATCGCTGAAGACATTCCTTGCGTCTAAAGGGATTGAACATCAAACTTCAGTTCCTAGAATCCTACAACAAAATGGTCGAGCTGAGTACTTTAACAGGACTATCGTAGAGAAAGCAGAAGCAATGTGTCAACATGCTTGCTTACCACTGTTTTTCTGGCAAGATGCTGTAGAAACTGCTCTACACATCTATAATAGACACCCTATGCATTGTCTTAACTGGTCCACTTCTATTTCCAAATGGAATGGAGAAATACCAGATGTGTCATATTTCAAGGTCTTTGGTTCCCTCACTTATGTGTTTATTCCAAAAGAGGATAGACAACACAAACTATCTGCAAAAGCAAAAGAAGCAATCTTTATTGGGTATGAAAAAGGAACCAAAGGATACAAGTTTTGGTCTCCTAAACGAGGTGGTGTGTTGGAATTATTATTCCATATATAGTAGCTTACATAAGCATACCTACATCGGACTTTACTTACCTTAGTTTTACTCTAGTGACATACTGAGTATTCTACACCATTTGTCTGTATTACATTGTACATATATACATCTGTTGCTCCCACCAAGTCCAGCTAGCAGGTCCATTTGAGCCTCAGTAATGAAAGTCAAGTAGACTTCCAAGAGGCTAGTGAGAGGAAGCTATAAGAAAATACAAGTAAGAGAGACTTACTTGAAGGGCTTCTTGCAGGGAGTGAGAGAATAGAGTGAGTAGTGAGAGTGGAACTCGTTATATTCTAAGGTGGTTAAGCCACCCTTTATATAGTACAGCTGTGTGCACACAGACCAAGTACGTATATGGTAAATTACCATAAGAAGGAGCTTATCTCTATGATAAGAGAGATATGCGATAAGACTATCTTGATAACAAGAATAGCTCTCTATCTATGTCGTCATAGATAAGAGATAAGAGTCTAGATCATAATGTCATCATACTTATGTAAGACAGTCTAGACCCGGCTGTATGAGAAGTTCTGAAGTAGAATGGGTTAGACATTTCAGTCAAACATAAATCTCAACACTCGGATCCCTAAGTGCTAAGCACTGAATAGTAGTTCCTAACTCGCTGAAAGTGATTGGAAAAAGCAACTGAAATTCAAGGCTACAAGCTGTGGTTTTCACGTAGTAGATCGATGTAATTCAGTGAAAAGAGCAACTGAAATTCAGAGTGGATCCGTGCCGCTTCAGTGGATTTTTTTCTGGTGAATTTCATTTTCACGAATTTTACTAGCCACAGTGTATTACGTTCACAAATAGGATATCTAGTGGTTTATTGCGCCAGACTGGTCGGACATGATCGTCCCGCAGGACGGCTGCAGACATTGCAATGTAAATGATCAAAACAGTGAGAGACCACTCAGCGGCACATAAGCAGAGTCGACGGGCGTCGTCGAGGCTTGCGATTCAAGCTTGCAAGTTCAAGTTTACCTTCACTCGTACCAATAATATTCATACACTGGCATACATCACATTTATAATCACCCAAACAGACACCTCGAAACACGTATCCCAGCTTGACCAAGGTCATCTACGACCCGACTCTTACAATTAGAAGTTGATGGTGATGGGGGAGCAACCGATGCCGATGACACCGCTCTGCACGCACATTCGAGTCTGCCTCAGACGAAGTGCAAGCGAATGTGAGTGACAGGATGGACTCACAAAAGTGTTGCCAGTGCAGCAAACGGGCTGCTGGGTGCAGGAGCTGCCACTTCCAATCCCACCGGCGGTGATCGGGGAGCACGATAACCCGATGTCGCCGGAAGATGGAACGGGGATCGACAGATAACCAAAGAGCTGTGAGATAAAAGTGGAAGTGGACTGTTACAAAATGGCCCCTCAGTCTTTTCAGGTCACTGGCGTCGACGAGAAAATCCTCACAGTGTGGGTGCTGGTGCAGCACTGCATGCCACCCGTGTTGCACTGGTTGACCCCGCCGCCGTCGCGAGCTTCAAGGGCGGTCGGGACAGCAGTCGCAACCCCAGCGAGGGCGACGACAGCGAAGAAAATGGCAGAGGGACGATTGAACATGTTGATGTCGATTCGATGAGAGTGAGCCGGTGTTTACAGGCGATGAAGGATTTGGAGTTCCTGCTGGCCAGCGATCCGCTTTTTGTACCTTGAGCTCGCCCCCCGTGTCATTCACAGCGCCGACATACCCCCTGGAAAGGAGCAGGACTGACCGTGCGATGACGGCGGAACAAAGTCCTGACATTCATTACCGTCAAGTTTTGCCAAGAATATCGCAAATGCGACCATGTTCGTCTACGAGCGGTGGAGCCCAACCCGCGCGCAATCAGGGGAAGAGGTGAGTATGAAGAAGAGACATACAAATGAAGCCAGCGCGAAAACTATTAAGGGTCGACGCCGATGGTTTCACCACATTTCACCCCGACATCCATTTGACATAAAGGACTGACCAGACCGCACTGTTGCGCGAACAGAGACACTAGGTGCAGCATAGGAACCTGACGCGTGATCGCAGTGAGGTAGGAATATCCTTGATGGAAGTCACCAAGTTCGGCGTATTGTAGTTCGTTGGAAAATGGTAGGCATGCGAGATGTGACGCTTTGGAACACGACAAGGTCAGTGATATCGCCCAACTGTGGTTTGGGATCGGAGACACTAGTGACAGCTTCCCCGCCCGATCCGTAAAGCCAGGAGTATTGCCGGTTATGACGACTCGACCCCCTGATGTAACAGAGTTCCCAAATCAGAAAATGACGTTACAAAGGTTCCTGGGCCGCCAACCCAACCGCAACCCAACTTCATTCGACGGCGTAAATTCCAAGGCTCGGCGCATCATAACCTCCTGCTTGTATAGTTTGTGGGATATGGTCTGGATGAAGGGAAATGGAAATGCGCCTTCTCAAGGCGATGCATGACGAGATGCCCTGAGATAATGTTCAGTACAGCAGAATAGGGGTCACAAAATATGTCGAATTGAAAGATGGAGCGGAGGGAGCGGCCGTTAGCTCATTTTGTGGTGCACCAAAAAGGTCCACGAAAGATATTTTTTCCAGACATGAAATCAGACTCTCCTGACATGATGTAGATCACATACCCCGCCAAGACACACCAAGCAAATGCCAAGGAGGCATATAAGTCTTCCAATTGACGACATGGTTACTTGAACCAGCGGCGGAATTGCTCAGCGTAGAATGGACAGAGAGAAGGGACGGAACGACCCCTCCTTGATGTAAGACGCCGAACACCAGCGTGAGCGCCATGTTGAATGTAATCCAAGGGTATATCATGCATCATGGTCGGTCGCAACTAGTGCAGATGAACAATTCACCCAGAAGAATTTCCCTAGTCGAAGTAGTTTTGCGGTGGCTGCAGGCCGTGGTCAGCGAAGTCCTATTTTGTTAGCCACATCTAGGTGTTGCCTCAAGGAGTACGCGCCAATATTCCCACGACCAGAGACGCGTCATACAGCGTCGAGCATTGCTTGCCTTCTAATCATTACAATGTCGAGCAACGACGTGCTGCTAAAAGAGGCCGAGTCGGTCGCCGCTACCAACCCAAAGCGTGCCGAGCAGATCTACAAGCAGATTCTGGGTTCAGCGAGTACGTCCGTCTCATCGCATGCTCCACCGAGAGATCATATATTTCTCAGCGTCGGCGTCCAATGCCAGAACCTCTTCCAGCGGTGATCGAGATCAGTCACTCCGAGATCAAGAAGCTGCCATGATTAAGCTCGCCGAACTTCACCGTGATCAGAGGTGTGTGTTTCCCGCTCTCCGTTCCCAAGCCTGACCTGGCGTAGAAATGCCAAGGGCCTGGCAGAGGTCATCACACTCTCAAGGTCATTCATGTCGTCGACGGCAAAGGCCAAAACCGCCAAGCTCAGTAAGTTATATACCGTCTCGTACTGGCGCGACAGCATGGTACAGTTCCTCACAAAAGACGGCTAGTTCGAACGTTGCTCAATTACTTCAACGACATCCCCAACAGTCGTCAGGTCCAAATAAACGTTCTCATGGACAACATCGTCTGGTCGACTCGTGAAAAGCGCATATTTCTCAAGCATAGTCTAGAAATTCGCCTCGTCGCACTGTGAGAGCACTGAAATACCAATAATCCTGATGTGTCGCTCAACTCATGTTTGTAGACAATTGGAGGCCCTGCAATTCAAAGCCGCCTTGACTGGAATTGACGCGCTTTTGACGGAGCTCAAGAAACTCGACGATAAGATGATCCTCACCGAGGTCCATCTTCTCGAAAGTCGAGTTTATCGAGGGATAGGTAACTTCACCAAGGCAAAGGTACACCGCTTCTCTCCTTCTCTTGAGCTTGTTCACCGAAAGGAATTATCTACAAGGCTGCACTCACTTCCGCCAGAACCGCTGCAAACTCCATATATTGCCCACCTCACCTCCAGGCCGCTCTCGACCTCCAATCTGGCGTCCTACATGCAGAGGACAAAGATTACAGCACAGCATATTCATACTTTGTTGAGACATTTGAGAACATGACCGCTCAAGACGATCCGGCTGCATTGACGGCACTCAAGTACATGCTTCTGTGCAAGGTCATGCTCAACTTGGTCGGTTCGTCCAACAAAGATCTTCAACTCCTATTAACCTTCGAGTAATCTAGCCCGAGGATGTCACATCGCTTCTATCCGTCAAGCTCGCGACCAAGTATGCTCAGTTGCGAGAAATCGAATGCATGCGCGCTATTGCGATCGCTCACCAAAACCGTAACCTCGCCGAGTTCGAGAAAGTCTTGCGTGACTATAAAGACGGTCAGTTTCTTGCTTGCCCTACGTCATTGAGAACTAAATTGTCCTTTCCAGAGCTCTCGTCCGATCAGACAATTCGTTCTCACCTTGCCGCACTATACGATACCCTGCTGCAGCAAAACCTACTACGTATCGTCGAACCGTACTCTATTGTCGAACTTGACTACGTAGCAAAGCAAGTCGGCCAAAGCCGCAAAGAAGTCGAAGCAAAGTAAAGAACATAGTCCGAGCGTGTTACCCCAGATTGACACCTTCGGTAGACTATCACAAATGATCTTGGACAAGGTCTTCCACGGGGTACTCGATCAAGGAAGGGGGTGTCTTCTTGTGTACGACAAACCCGAAGTCGATGTACGTTTTCCTTGCGCAATCGGCTGTTTGTTGCTCATGTCGTGGGTGCTTGCTACTTCAGAACACGTATGGCGCTGCTATCGATACCCTCGAACAAGTCGGTAAAGTGGTGGACTCGCTGTACGCAAAGGTATGCCTTGTGCGCATAAGTTCACGCAGTGTAATAATGGCTACGCACGAACCAGACGGTGAAAATTGCATGACAGCCCTTGTAATGATAATACTGACTGTGTTTCCGCCAACTGAGTTGAATCGAATCCCACTTGGACGTTCAAAGTGGAATGAACCAATGTCATTCAAAGGGCCAGCTAAGGAGCGCAAACGTAGCCGTAAAGGAGTGGCTGAGTAGACATTCGCACATAAAAGCAAGGCTCATTCATTATCACACATTCGTTATCACACAGCGTTTGAGGGGACGACTTTAAATTTCGAGTCGTGCAGGCGCGTGCCGCTCCGCATTAAGGCCATGCATACCGAGGGCATTCCTCGGCGTTCCCACTGCCGGGGCAGTTCACTAATCAAGATACCAGTGATAAGGAACGTACACTATATGATCTTGAAACGCTCCGATCGTCCGCTTCGCCTGCAGCTTCAGTATCTGATCCAAGCATTCGTACAATGCTTATTCTTAGAGTCGTAGAGAGACTGTGGAGCGGTGGCTGATCGTCTCTGCCGTTGGACTCTTGCAATATAATGGCACCGAGACCAGTCCCTTCAGTAGTCTCGAAGTGTGTGTGAACACTTCTTAGAATCCGAAGCTCTCCGAGCTTCTAGGAAGACGCCAAGAAGAGATAGTCCGAGATTACAATCCAGAAATTTGACTCTGAGGTCAGCCATTCAGTCCAATACAGGGGGGCTCTACGGTCATTTCACGAACTCGCGCATGACGGTACTGTGCTGGCAGATCTATCAAATTTCGGTATATCTTCAATAGATATATGATCTAAATGAAGTTGTGCATACAACTCGATCGAATCTCGGCAGGTTTCGAGAAACGAAGATATATAAATGGCACCCTATCGTCTCCGTATCAGATCCATATAACAGATGCCTCACGAGACGATGAGGCCTCTTTACAGCCATCATCATGACTGCTGAAGTGCTTGCTCCCCGCGATGTCCCAACGACCCTCAACTACTGCGCTTCAACTACAACAGATGGCCAGTCCCCGTACTACTGCGATACTCCAGAAGGTGTGCCGAGAAGTAACATGCTTGCGGATACCCGCGCTGTGGTCATCCATAATGCGAGAGGCAGGGAAGAGGACTTTGGTCTCGATGTCAGCGGGTTTACGTTCGCGAACTGCCCCAGCGTGGAGAAAGACTTTGTCGACGAAGAAAAGGTCCAGACGGTTTATTATGCCCAGTGCGAAGAGATCCTGAAACAGTATACCGGTGCTAAGAGGGTCGCCATCTTTAACCACACCGTCCGGAGGAGCCCGAATGCTCAGACGAGCCTCAAGGCGCAAGATCCAGCAGTGAGTGTCGTCTCGCTGACTGCAGGGTATCCGCTGATTGTCCTATGTCCCCCGCAGTACGCTGTTCATGTGGACAAGATGAATCCTACGCACGAACAGACTCTCAAGGACTGTCTTGGGGACGATGCAGAAAGACTGATGGACGGACGCTATCGCATTATTAACGTCTGGAGGTGAGGCCAATATCGCCTTCCTTATCAGTCATCGATATCACGTACGCGCATGATGCAGACCAATCGCGAATATCGTGGCCCATGACCCGCTTGCGGTCGCTGACTACCGCTCCATCGATTTAGAGCAGGACCTGGTGGCGACGAAATTCGTCTACCCTGACCGTGAGACTAGCACGGACAGTTTCAGGTACAATCCTGGACACAAGTGGTATTACCTTTCGGACCAGACGCCGGACGAAGTGACGCTCTTCAAGTGCTTTGACACGGATGTGAACAAGGCGCGGTTTGCGCCGCATTCGGCGTTTGCGGACAAGACGAGTCCGGCGGATGCACCGCTGAGGCAGTCGATTGAGGTGAGGGCGATGGTGTTCGATACGGAGTAGTGGGCGAGGTTTTGGTTCGTTGTGGTTGTATTTTATCGTCATAGTATCTCCATAGTCTTTCGAGTCGACCATGTCCACTGGAGGCTCTGTTGTTGCGTGGTGAGACACGAGGATCACGTTGGAAAGGAAACACTGAATGACGGTGTTTATTCAATGACAAGTGATGGAGGACTCGGACGCATTGGTTTTCTAGGATACCACTACATGGAGCTTATCGAAGGGGAAAATGGATAGAAGATGCCAATCCACTGGAGTCCAAACTTCAAGGTAACGACTGTGGAGAAAGGATTTGGTGACATTTAGAATAGGATGCCAACAAATACTAGTATTACCCAACATACCCGTCAGATGCCGTGACAGTGCTTCATGTGAGCATGTAGACCATCCTGGCGACTGAACTGCAACGAACAGACAGTGCATACCGAGACGCCCCCGCTCAGGTGTAGCTCCAGAATATGCCTGCTCATGTCCTGTCCCTGCACAGATTGATTGCAGTCTCCCCAATGACAAGTCGACATGGAACCTGCTGTCCGAGAAACAACGCCGTGGCATAGGCACAGATGTTTCATCAGTTCGGATCGACGGACAATGCAGAGACAGATGCTTTCGGACTTTGAGACCCAACCACATTGAAAGTAAGGACCCAATCTACTGTTGGCATACTGTGCTAGTGGGGGCACCTGTAATGAAACGCACTCAGTTCGTTACGATGTTCTGTTAAAAGGTGTATCTACCTCATGTACATGGTCAAGGTCAAGCGCGAGGTCGGCTCTGAGAATCTGTAGTGCATGCTGGAGGATGAGCTGGAAGAGGGCCTGGGAATCATGTTGATACTCGAGAGAAGACACCCCCCGGTGACTCCGCATGCTTTTTAGCAGAACAGAATCTCCCGACAGACCCAACCGCTGCAACTGATTTTCGCATCGTACTTCCCAATCGTTTGGAGACTGTGTGGGCACCTGATTAATGAGTATCATTGAAATAACTCCTTGACGATGGCACTCTTCATAGATAGCCCAAAATTGCTGCCAAGCGACTGAGTCACTTATTTCTCCAGCGTGCATACACCACACAAGTTGAACAATTGGTACGATGAGGGATGGACGATCGTCGTGCTTGCAGTGGCTCGATGATACCTGGAGAAGCCAGTCATTGATCTTGTCCCTGACATAGTGACCGTCCAATGCTTTATCCAAGCCCGGGGTGTCCCAGATCTGAACGGGCAGGGATTCCAGCAATGTGGCATAACTGGTAATTTGCGAAGTACTCCCGTCGGTCACTTGGGCAGCACCAGGGAAATCGTCCGGTAAACCCAGAATCATGTTGATAAGGGACCTTTTCCCCGTGCCCTTTCTGCCAACGAAGAGTATATCAACGGGGAAAATGTGCTAGAACGGAAGGCATCATGAGATAAACCTTATATACTGGTTTATGAAGTTCCGACTTACCTCGGCACTCATGGCTCGAATAAATACCGAACAGAGGTTACAATCAAGCGCCCAGCAACTGAAGCCATGCTTACACTCCCCAAAGGTACGATGTAATGCAATGTCGCCATGGGTCATAATAGCATTTACATCGTGGCCCCGAAGAGTGAACTCCCGGACCAGTGTTATCCCCCCGACGAATAAAAACACCCTGAAAAGCATTGGTACATCAAGGGGACACAAATACAACACTACGGCAAGAGGAGTTCCATTGGATGCTGCGTGCCAGGCGAATTGGAGGGTTGATTCCAGCGAATCAGGCCTAAAAAAGTCGCATCCGACTTGGGTAAGTCTTCGTAGCATGGTAACGGCCTCTTGCTCTCCCATTCGACGCCAGTTGGCATAATTCAACTTGAACACTTGTAGAAGTGATTGTTTGTGCTGGCCATCAGCTACCCATTCTGCAAATTCATCACATTGGAGGAGTTTTGTGGCAATTCGTGGGGCATTCTCGAGGTACTGCCCGTTGAAGAAAGAGGAGGAAAATAGCCGGAGAGGCACGGTAGCCCTCCAATCCACCAGAAACAGAACGAAAAGCGAGTGGTGCTGCTGATAAAAAGCAACCTCGAGCGGAAGTACTTGGTGAGGACTTTCGACATCCAAGCCAGTGCCATTCACGTGGCTGACACCGCACGAGAGGAGAGTTTTAGCATGCTCAAGCTTGCCGAAGTATGCGGCATATATAAGTGGGCTCGTTCCGTCCAATGCCTTGAAGGGAGCTCGACGAAGAAAAGCACGAAGGAATGGTTCGGGAAGTAAAAATATTAGAATGCAGATAATGTAGTCATGTTGTGCGGCAAATGGTGTCGATGGTGGGTGGGGGAGACACAAGATAGCCAGTTCGCATATACGCTGCCACTCAACAGGGTGACGTTCAATGTCTAATCGGAGAGCTATCATGCCATCTATGACGGTACCATTTCCAGATTCAAGATACTTGAGGTGGCGAAAACCTTGGCTAAATGCATAATGGAGTAGGGGGAGCGACTTGGACAGGGCGGTGCCTGTTTGCTGATCAAAGGGGACTTCGAAGGGCGTCTCGGTATCGGAAAGTGGCCAGTATTTGATCACGGCAGCAATATAGCACATGCAAAGGAGCGCCACCCGTGCATGAGCCACCTGCATATCGATATGATACATGGACAGGTTCGTGAGGCTCGACCTTCCAATCAGGTACTCCTAAATGATACGTTAATCCCAAACACAGATAAGCCAGATGCGTACAACTTACCTTGACACTAGAATGAGATAAATTGATGACATCAGTCTCTTCGTTATACACCACGAGACTGCCTAGTGCATCTAGCAAAGCATATTCATGCACGGGAGCGATTTCACGATTTAACCTTCTTCCTCGAAGATCAATTGAGAGCGCCTCGAGAATTTCAGCCAATTGTAGGGGTCGTAATGCAGCCACAAGCCAGACCAACGCGCGTAGCGCCACCTTTCCATCCGATGATTGTAGGTCAATCGCACGAAGAATTCTTTCATAGGTTTCATTAAGGCCACTTGGGAGGCTGTAAAGCGCTGACCGGATATCTCTCGCGGTCGCGCATCTCTTGAGGGTGTCAATTTGACACTGAGTCCAGCGGAACCTGGATGACCACAAACGTGAGCGTAGGAGGTATGCACAGTAAATAGTGGACCTAACATCCCGTCCGCTTTAGTTTGCAATGTAACGAGGATTTCAGTCTTCACACTTTCCTCGAGGATCCTTAACCGCCGGTCGCCATCAACTTCTCTGGTAACATGTAACCTGATATCTGCAGATACTTCTTCTGCCATTCTGTCCATAGAGATCGAAGGAAGCTCGTGGAATTTGTCTCTGATGATCTGAAGTGGGCGGCTGGTTACGAATAGTCGCATTCCGCCGTTCGTCAGCTCGTGGACAGCATCGAGGAGGTACTCGACATCTTGGCATTCGTCCAAGGCATCGAGGACGACAAAGGGCTGTCGACTAAACTGTCTTGCAGCACGAGACACAAAAGGAGCCATACTTCCAGCGTGTTTGAGGACCAAGGTACCTTCGGTTTGCCCCTTGACCATGTCATCAACCAGTTTGATCAGTTCTCGGCCAATACCATTGCGGAGTTTGCGCAGAAGCTGAGAGAGAATGGAACACATTACAACTGCAGCTCTCGTGGCGCGTTCGTTCCTAAAATCGCAGTAAAAGAACACAATAGATTCTCCATCTTGTAGTGCTTTCTTAATCCCCTGAATTACGGAAGCGCTGTGGAAATGGTCAACCTCAGCGTAAAGGACCACACATTAACGCACGCTAGTACTGTCTTTCCGGCGCCAGCTGCGACCACTGCTCTATTAGTATAAAGCCAGAACATTCAATATTTTAGATACCCCACCTTTGCCTTGTAACCACAGGAAAGAATTATCACTGTTCCGCCATATCTTGTACTGATCTGTCTCAGGCAGCCACGTGCATGTGTCAGATTGACGCAGAGAAACAACATCTTGGTGTTTTTCGTTGCAACTGAATTCATCGAGCCATTGCAGGACAGAGTCGAGTTTTTTCGCTTAATGACGATTGCGTCAAGAGCCAGGGTCTTGATGATATTCACAACATACGTACTATCCACTGTCTCATTCTCTTGCTCCTCACGAGAGCCTTTGCTTGTGACTTTTGGGGCAACGCTAGGAGCCGTTCCTGGCTGCGATCGAATATCCGTCTCGCAGTTCCTGATTGGTAGGATGGTGAAGCAGTGAAGCGTTAGATTGTCGGGATGCTTACCAGACCTCTGGCGCGAGCAAGAAATGGAAAAAATCTTTCCGGTCATTGAACAGCTTGATTGCCTTGATTCTACCCTCGGTATACATGGAGTGGACTGCGCTGTAGGCTTTACCCCATAATGTCCTTCCCCCGAGATCGGTCGCAATCAATCTCTCCATGTCACTCAATATGTGCAAGCACATATCAGGTTCTTTGCTAGAGAGCCAATCTTCGAGTCGAGGGTCGAGGAAGGAGTCATTGCACAAGGATTTGGCAAGTATGGACTGAGAGGCAACGACAATCTTGTCTAACCGAGTCCGGGCAGTGACTCCTTGCAAGCTGGCACTTTCCCGGGCGAGTGCGGTGTAGAGCTTCTTTGAAACCCCCGCGATGCTGATCAGAGTTTCATGAGACTTCTGACGTTGAGCAGACTTGTCGCTGTCCATCATGAACAGGTTCAAGCGGTGTCGTTACCTAATTCCGAAATACTATTACTAGTTCCATACTATCATGTCTGAATCAACCGCTGGGACACGTTCGAGTACGGAAAACAAGGATTTCGTCGTCGTAGAGCGGTGAGGAGAACATCCTCCACCAAACCGCCCTCTCCTGAGCTGATCGCACGCGCCAGTCCAACTGCACGCGTGGTACTACCGTCTGCAGAGGAGCACGACGACGACGAGTATGAATCGGCCCAAGAAGATGTGGAAGAGAACGAAGAGGATCCACTCGAAGACTTTCCGGATGACGCGGACGTGCGTGATTCATCAATCTCCCCCGCAATTGGGGCCCATTCACATCGCCCACGTGGGGTGTAGGAACTCGAGCTCTTGCATGCTCGGTTGAGCTCGCTCGCACCACTGCGATTGCAGCGCTTCGCGGGACATCTCAGGCGGTTGTGTCTCCGACAGAACGCCGTGTCGTTTCTCGACCCGGAAGTGTTTCATCAGTTGCAGAAGCTGGAGGAATTGGATCTGTATGACAACAAGATCAAGGCGGTCGGTGATGCGCTGGATCAGCTGTCCTCGTTGATGTGAGGGATCGTTCTCGCACTACCTCACAAACTCTGATGTCTGGCGCTGATAGCACGTTGGATCTCTCGTTCAACTTGCTACGAAGTATACCAGATGCTCTTGCTCATTTACAATCTCTCCAGACGGTGTATTTTGTGCAGAATCGAATATCGAAGATAACGGGCCTTGAAGTGTCTGTGTCGCTGACGAGTCTCGAACTTGGAGGTAACAAGATCAGGGTACGTTAGCGTGCCTTTATCGTACATCATATCAACTCGTTCCCTGCAGCGGATAGAGGGGCTGGACGCGCTCGTCAACCTAGAGGAACTGTGGTTAGGAAAGAATAAACTTCCGAAACTCGAAGTATGTGCAACTTTGATGACCGTTGACTGCGATGCTGACCTTCCAATGATACCAGAACTTGGATAAGCTCAAGAAACTTAGGATTCTGTCTCTCCAGTCGAATCGTATTACCAAGATCGAGAACCTGGAGAGATTAGAGAACCTCGAGGAGTTGTATCTTAGCCACAATGGGGTTGAGAGAATAGAAGGTCTTGAGCACAATGTGAGTCGCTCCGGCATGATGTAGGACATGATCACAAAGGGGTTTTTTTTAGATGAAGCTCAAGACATTGGACCTCGGCACGAATTTCATTCCCGCGATAGAAAACATCTCACATTTGACATCATTAGAGGAGCTCTGGGTACGTGCGTTTTCGACAAAAGGAGTGCACGTCTAGCTGAACATCTCTCTTTTTCTTCCAGTTGAACAATAACAAGATTCCTGATCTGAACGCACTCGAACCGCAACTCAAGCACTTGATATCGTTTGAGACGATCTATCTCGAAGGCAACCCGTGTCAACAATCGGAAGGTGCGAGTTACCGACGGAAGATCATGTTGTCTCTCCCGCAGGTGAAGCAGATTGATGCCACGTGCGTTTTGTATGATCATCTGGACTTCCGTTCGGGATGCTGACTCGAAGGCTAGGTTTGCGAAGCCACTGTAGAGCCCTATACCTCGTCGTCTTAGGACGTTTGGTTCGTTTGTTGTTTAGTACATGTGTGTTGGTTTCGGGGGTAGGTCGGCTATTATCGCTCGTTGTACGAGGTCTCTGAGACATGATAAATGATCAACAATACAAGTCCAGAAATAGTGAGTTACAACCATGTGGCCCGAACAGAGACAAACCTGATAAGAATCTGCACAAAGATATGATGATGTGTGGCAGCCCCACTGGCGTGAACGGCGGACTGCCCTGCAATGGTACTAGATCACACAGGGATGGAATTGCTACAGGTTTCGACTGACTCCCTGGAAGTTCCACCCACAGTGGGTATTTTATACTACATCTCATGATAGATTGAAAAAAGTAGCAACCCAAATGACTGAACCAACAAAGGGGCGTATGGATTGGCGAATGTTGATTAAACAGCTTCTAGGCCGGCCTTTTATATCCTGCAATCCAGCTCAAACATCCTCGTGATTCTTCGCGTCGCCACTCGAAGATAACTGTTAGCCACAACGACAGTCAAGCAAAAAGCGTGCACTTACACGCACTCGTCCCGCAAGTACTCATGCATAGTGTCGATCTTGATGGAAATATTATTTGGCGCGCGCTGATGGGATCATGAGACCTTGTCCTACGCCATTTCTCAAGAAACTCACCTTCGATGTTGTTCCAAGGAAACTGTGGTTCGTCCTTTGATGCGTAACTTGAGAAAGCGACATGTCTTCGTGACGAGTCTCGCCCTCCCTCAATCCCCTGCGCGCGTTCAGCGTCGCGAGGAGGGAGTTGCAGTACACTGTGAAATAATGCATTAATAAAAATTTCACCGCTCCCGATACAGGACCTACGTCGGCCAATGCTGAAGTAGAATGTGATGTAGATGAACGTGTTGGGCCATGCAGAAATCTATGATATGATCGGAAACGATCAACCGCACGAGACACCAGGCGCGAGTCATGGCTTACGGATATTAGCGATGCGATGGCATCGAGACTGTGACACTGTCAGCGATATGCGCCTCCATCAACGACGAAACTGACCTTGTCAAAAGACCAGTGTTGATACTGAACATGATCTACACCGCGCTCGTCCTTCACCGAAAGCGACTCCATGATGCTGGTCACTCACCAACTGGTTAATCATCGTGTCAGATCTGACGACAAGAAATTCAGAATACACGGAGAGTAAGTGTGGGGGAATATTTACTTCCGGAAGCCAGTTCGCGATCTCTGCAATAGATGACAGAGGAACACAGCGATAAGGATGTCCCCTGCTGCAGCGGTCGCATTGACCGACATCGAAAGAGCCTGCACACAGCGTCGGCGGACTGTTCATAAGACTGGGTTTACTTCATTTACCTTCAAAGAAGCAAGCTGTACAAACGTGTCGAAATGTACACTGAGCGTGCATGAGAAAACCTTTGGCGAGAAGAAAATATGAAACAGAAACATACGCCTTGGCAGCGTAGACTACGCAGTGTCGCTGGTGTCAATGACGTTTATGGACAAAGCCGGCTGTCACCCACCGAGGACCAAAACTATAGACATACGTTATTAGTGAGGAGAATGAGCTCGAGAGCACGTAACTCACAGAATTGAGCAATGACCAATATCATCTAGGGAAAAATGACTAGTAAGAAATCAAATTGCGTGTCCCGACACACAACTCACAACTGAGCCAGTGGCAAGCCAACTCTTGCTGCTGACTGTGATGAGATTCAGTGGCGGGACTCAGTCAGCGGGGGGTAGGAAACGTACGCCTGTAAACGCGCATCGCCAAGAAGCACTGGACGAAGAGTGTAGTGAATCCCTGGTAAGTATGGTGAGCTGGGGAAGAGCGATGAAGCCGAACGAGCGACATACATTGAAGAAGACTTGGAGCTAGATCATGGAAACGGGTCAATATAACGGTCAGCGAAAGAAAAAATCACTTACGATCAGACTCCTGGTGAGGAATGAGCGCAAAGGTTTCGTGAACGGGAAGCAACTCACCAGACAATTTTCCCGAGCTCTTCGGTCGATCCGAAGTTGGTGACGAGATATGTGTAGACTATGGATGGATTAATGCACACATACCACGGGACATGATTGCACTTGCCCGCGTGCGTGATCAGGGCCTGGTGGCAAGTGTCTGACAAAAGAACGCCAGCGACCTGCAACAAAAGATTAGGATTGGACCGCGAGAAATTTGTATAAACTGACGAGAAGCTTGATGTACCACGGGTCCGAAGGATAGTGAATATAATAGTACCAGGTCTGAACGCACGTCACTAGCGTCTGCTATTTTAATAGGGTGGAACTGAAAATGCATTGACACACACCTCCGTACAGGCTATGGGAGGGGTCATGAGTATGATGATTGGACGCACAGTGTGACATATACTCACACCGCTGCGATGACGACCCCAGTGAGGAGAGCACCGTAACTGGGATAGAGGATCATGTGACTGGACAGGAAGAGAGGGAAGGGACATACGTATTATCCAAACTTGCTATCATTGATGGAGAGAAGATAGTGGGAGAGGGACTAGGTCGTAACAGTTGGAATGGGCTATTTGAGACATTGCGAGCACGACCCGATCCGACAGGCTAGCCCAGTCCTACGTCGCTCGTCAAGCGTCGATCAAGGTGCTATCAAGTTGCATTCCCGCGGGTCACAAAGGCGTCTCGCAATCATAAAATTTGTCGAAATCCCCTATCTTGCGCCCCATTCCGCCGAGCTGTCGCTGTCACCCTGGTTACAATTCACGGGCCAAGCTCCAATGACACTGCAATCTGCTCATCAAAGGGGCCCATCTGACACGCGTAATACACCAGCATAATGGCTGCCTGTCAAAACGAAAAATAAGATCGTGAACACACGGGGAAACCACAGACAATGGGCAAAACATAAAAAGACATCGCTGTTCGAGCGAAGCAAATGTGATAACGGCGGGAGGTGGAGAACGGCAAATATGTCACGTGACGAGTGATGAATTTTAGTTGGAAATCGACCATATATAGTATTCACAAGCTGGTGAAAACTTTCGATTGTGCCTTACCCTGGTCGGGTCCAGGCATAACACCACCGTTGGATACCCAGAACGAGTGCTCGATGCCCCCAGCTGACAAGGCAAAAGCTGCAGGTGTCAGCGTCACTTCTTTCTTTGACCTCAAAGCGGAATTAGCCAAGAAATCGGACGAGTTTGCGAGGACGAAAGCAGCGGGCGGTCCCAAGTACGTTCCAGGTGAAGGGCGGACGCGACCAGACAAGGTATGTACCCCATCCTTCACCGTCCCATAGTCGTCGTTTGTGCCGACGATCGATTTACCCCATGTTCTAGAAACCGACCGTATGGACCCGATCGAACAGGGGCGTACATGGTCGCGCGGCGCGTGACGTCGAGCTCGAAGCAGTGAGCAAGGTGACTGTCGAGTCAGCACGAGCCGCGCTGGAGCGCAAGGCCAAGGTGTATGAGAAGTTGATGAAGGGCAAGTCGGGAGGGTTGAGTGAGAAGCAGTACGAGGCGTTGTTGGTAGACGTGCGTTTCTCTTTTCCCCCTTGGTGTGTGTGGAAAGACAGGTGTTTCACTCGTCTGCTCCTTTCTGCTCTTGGTCTTTTCACTGGGCGGTGTTCTGACGTGGTCAGTAGTTTGATTCAAAGGGCGCCGATCCCTACGAGTCGGATAGTGACGATGTGGACGAGTCGTTGACTGTCCCTACCAGACAGGACGAGGAAGAGGTGTGTTTTTCTTCCTGTTCTTCCGCGTGCGTGGTATTCATTCGAGACGTAGGACGATCCTATCATTGAATATGAAGACGAGTTTGGGCGGTTGCGAACCAGCAGACGATCAGAGGTACCACGTCATCTCCTACCCAAATCACAAGACGAGGAAGAAGACGTCGACGATGCGTAAGTTGTCTGGATTCTTTCGTGAATTGGATCTCATGTGCATGATGTGTATGACAGGGACGTCATTCGTGCGTATATGCGTAGAAAAACAGCTGTCCCCGTCACTGACCCCTTTGTTCTGTTTGCCTAGACAATCCTGTCAACTTCTTCCCCGTATACGAACCTTCCGCTGAACGCGTCAAGGCTGTGCAAGACGAGCTCGCAGAGGCAAACAACCCTCTCTCCTCACACTACGATGCATCCAAGGAAGTCCGCGCAAAGGGTGCCGCGTTCTACCAATTCTCTGAAGATGATGAAACGAGAAAGAAACAAATGGAAGATCTGAGAGGGGTGCGCGAAGAGACGAAGAAGACACGAGAGGATCTCGGCGCGATGGATGTGCGGCCCGGTGAAGTGGAAGGCATGCGCGAGGAGAGTGGGCAGTCTACGAGTCGAGCGCTGGAGAAACGCAAGCGAGAGATTGAGGAACGACGAGCCTTGTTGGAGGCGAAGCGCAGGAAGACAAAGGTGACACCGGAAGGGGAAGGGGATGGTACAGGGGTGACCGGGCAATCTTCAAGTTCGTTGACACCTCCAGTGATGTTTGTGGCCAGTGACCCATTTGTGGCGCTGGAGAAGAAGGCTGTTGCATCTACCTCACGTACGCCTGAAACTTCGGAGACGCGCACCATCAAGGGCGGATATTCCGAGGCCGATGCATTCCTAGCCCAGCTTGAGCAAGAGATACTCAACAAGCGATAATTGATCCCCTCAATTTTGGCCCTGACATGGTAAGTTATATAGAGCCCGCACTAGTATCTGGTCTAGATTGAAGCAGGATTTCTCGCTTCCACAACTAGCCTCGCTGGACATCTCAACAAAAACCGACCTCGCTTGTTTATATACTCGACTATCCCCAAACACCCCTCCTTTGGTACATCCCCCTCAACGGCTCTTTCCCCGAAACCACGTCATTCATGAACCTCCTCGTGGCCTCGAGAACATCAATGACCGGCTTCGTCGCCGTCGCACGTCCACAGTTTATCGTTATCTGGCTATCGCTGGGTTGATCTCGGACGAAAGACAGTAACTCATCGATGGTCGAAAACTAGGTTGGAACCCTCTTCGGGAAATATGATGGGATTGCCGGTGTCTCCGACGTATAACATGCTTTCTTTCGCGTCCCATAACGCCGGTTGGTCTGGCGTATGTCCGGAGGTGTGCAAGACTGTGACACCTAGAGGTCGATGTTATGGAATAGAGATGAGGGAATGCCCAGCTTTTCGCACAAAGAGTGGCTAGAAAGGTTTTTGGATGAAACAAAGGTAGGGTCATAACTTGGAACCTAGGATGGGACTGTCGGCCGCAAAAGCACTGGTACGGTCTCGATGAACGTGCGCAGATCTTTGAGTTCGATGTTGGGATTGTTTGTTCGCCCACCGCATCCTGTATCGAGGAGGATGGTTTGAGCGGCGGGCACGATCTTGGTGTCGATGAAGGGGTGTTCCACCCAAACGACGTGCCATTCTTTGATGAGGAACGTGCTGGGGGTTAATCGGCGCGCTGTGAATGCGGGGAAATGTTTCTGAACTGGAAGTTGGCCTTTGATCCACCCTTGTTACATCCAAGTATCTACACATGATGGGGAGTGTGGATCAAAAGGAATGAAGAGATGGGTTGTGACGGATATAACGATCTGCAGATGCAAAGAATACGAGACGGTTCATGGGTTTAAAATATGATGTAGGGAGCAAGTGCGATCGCATATCATTTGCACGTCAATGTCTATTGCTTCCTATCGACAGGAGTCAAGTCATGAGCAAGGATTGCCCTCCGTGCGCCTGCGGCCTTACCTCCTGGACCGAGTGCACAGTCCTCTACTCGTACCAAGAGGTCCAGCCCGAGTATGGTCGTTGACAATGCCGTGAGATCAACCCCCCGACACGGGACAAATCACAGCAACCTCTTCTCCCCCGCGCAAAAACACCGACTCCACCTCTGACTCGGGTATCATCTCCGCGTTCACACTCCATTGACTGGATTGGAGGACCTTGTCCAAGCCTGTATTGGGATGTAACGAGACGAGGAGGGCGGCGAGGGATGCGAGGGGGAATTTGGGCTTGGGGTCGGGCTCGGAAGAGGAGGAGGTTGTGGTGTTGGTAGGGAGGGTAATCGTTTGTTCAAAGAGACCTGTAGACGTGGATGCGGCTGCAAAGTAGAGGACGGTAATGTGAGGATTCATTTGATGGGTTGGATATGGTGTAGGGTATGCGTATGATCGCGCCAAACCAATTTCAAGTTGTCTTGCCGAGCAAGCCGAGCGGTCCAGAATCGATGATCACGAGGCTCCTGGAAACAATGCGTAACTTGAAGTTGTGCAGCCCGTTGTAGATTCAGAACTTGTATATCGTCCCTTTCCGGTCCTGGTCCTGTGCCTGCGCGCACAACATACCAGTGTCTCCCCAGACCACCACGTGGCACGTTGAATCAAGTTCGGTGAGCCACCATGGATTCGGAAGGTACTTCTGTCTTTCTGTCGACGTGCAGCAGTGAAATGATGTACCCACCAGTTAAACAGTTGCACTTATGGGCAACTTTTCTCGTCGCCATGTTTAAGCAAGGAGGCGGGACCAGTTGCATCGACGAGGCGATCGTCCTTGATCGTGAAGCGCTCGTACTTTGCCCACCCGGTCACCCCAATCGAACTGTCTCTTTGACTTGGCTTGCATTACATCTTGGTGATCGTTACAGCCAGCTGGGAGCGACGGGAGACCTTGAGGAGGCCATTGTCCTCGACCGAGAAGCACTCGAGCTTCTCCCACAAGGGCAACGTGATCGGTCAATTTCTTTGAACAACCTTGCATGTCGTCTCTCCACTCGGTACAGCCAGCTCGGGGCGATGCAGGACCTCGACGAGGCCATTGTCCTCGTCCGAGAAGCACTTGACCTTCACCCGCAAGGACACCGTGATCGGTCGACGCCATTGAACAACCTTGCAGCCCATCTCTCCTTTCGGTACAAAGAGCTCGGGGCGATGGGGGACCTCGATGAGGCCATTGTCCTCGACCGGGAAGCACTCAACCTTTGCCCGCAAGGACACCCTGATCGCTCAATGTCTTTGGGAAACCTTGCAAATCATCTCTCCACTCGGTATAACCAGCTCGGGGCAATGCAGGACCTCGATGAGGCCATTGTCCTCGACCGAGAAGCACTCGACCTTCGCCCGCAAGGACACCCCGAGCACTCAATGTCTTTGAACAACCTTGCAACTCATCTCTCCTCTCGGTACAACCAGCTCGGGGCGATGGAGGACCTCGATGAGGCCATTGTCCTCAACCGAGAAGCCCTCGTCCTTCGCCCACAAGGGCACCCTCTTCGATCTAGCTCTTTGAACAACCTTGCGACTTATCTCTCCTCTCGCTACAAGCAGCTCGGGGAAATGCAGGACCTCGATGAGGCCATTGTCCTGGACCGAGAGGCACTGTACCTTCATCCGCAAGGACACTGTGATCGGTCGTCGTCGTTGAACAACCTTGCAGTTCATCTCTCCACTCGGTACAACCGGCATGGGGCGGTGGAGGACCTCGATGAGGCCATTGTCCTTGGCCGAGAAGCGCTCGTCCTTCACCCGCAAGGACACCCTGATCGATCAATGTCTTTGAACAACCTTGCAGTTTTTTTATCCACTCGGTACAACCAGCTCGGGGCAATGCAGGACCTCGATGTGGCCATTGGCCTCGTCCGAGAAGCACTTGACCTTCGCCCGCAAGGACACCCTGATCGGTCAATGTCTTTGAACAACCTTGCACGCTACCTCTGTGATCGGTTCACACGGTTGAAGCAGTTGCAGGATAAGGCGGAGCTGTTCAATCTCTACACTCAACTCGTACAATTACCCCAAATTGTGTCTTCCATTGATCATTCTGTCGCTAGAGCATGGATCCGTGTGGCTGAGCATTTCCAGCATCCCACGATACTTCTTGCATATGAAACATCTCTTCGACTACTTACTCAACATCTGGCCACTCTACCGTCGTTGCCTCAACATCTTGTCATCCTCAAAAACCTCACGTCGTCACTTGCAGTAGACGCATTCTCGGCGTGTCTTCGTAAACGCTCACCTGCGCATGCAGTCGAGCTTCTCGAACAAGGCCGAGGTGTCTTTTGGGGTCAGCTTACTCGCCTCCATTCTCCGCTGGATGATGTCATAGTGTCTAGCCCTGCAGGAAAGACGTTTTCAGACGAGTTCACGCGGCTGGCCCTGCTCATTCGCAATGCCCTCAATTCGCCTGGTGCAGGTCAGCATGAACGGCTGTGCCGTCTCAACCTCGAAATGCAGACAGTTGTAACCAATATTCGCAAGCTACCTGGTCTCTCCCGTTTCCTTCTTCCCTCGCTCTTCTCGGATCTCCAACGCGCGGCCAGTGGGGGGCCTGTCATCATCGTCAATGCAAGCAAGTATAGTTGTGAAGCACTCATCGTCTTCCTCGATCGAGATCCTGTTCATATTCCCTTGCAGATCACACAAGAAAATGTTCGAGATCTGTCAGCGGAGCTCGATACTTTGACTATGCGCGCAAAGAGGGCCGACGTGACGAGCGAGCTCGCGTACTTCTTACGCAAACTTTGGGATCAGATCGTTTCACCCATTGTCGATTTCCTTCAGACGACTCTTCCGTCTCTATCACGCATCTGGTGGTGTCCCACCACTGAGTTTTCTATGCTGCCCCTGCACGCTGCTGGTCCGTACAGGAAGGGCCGACAGAATCTCCCTGGTCTCTTCATCTCGTCCTACACCCCCACCCTGACTGCTCTCATTCGTGCCAGACGGTGCGATCCGTCGGATTCTGCAACTCATCGGAAACGTTTCATTACCATCGGTCAAGCCAATGCCGTTGGCGAGAGCGAACTCCTTTCCGTAGGCGCAGAACTGGACAACATTTGTCAGCGCGTCGAGGGCCTTGCCACTTTCACGCGTATAGATGGAGAGGAATCCTGTATTTCTAGGGTCGTTGAAGAGCTTGGCAAGAACGAATGGGTCCACCTTGCATGCCATGGTCTCCCAAATCGGAAGCAGCCATTCGAGTCCGCGTTCGCTCTCCACGACGGGCACTTTACCATCCAACGCATCATCGGGTGCGATTTACAGAATCCCGAATTTGCGTATCTCTCTGCATGTCATACGACCGTCGGAGACGAAGAGAGTCCGGACGAGGTTATCCATCTCGCGTCGGCGATGCAGTTTGCTGGGTTCCGTTCTGTGATCGGGACGATGTGGGCGGTGGACGATAGTGAGACGAACAAGATCACGTCGACTTTCTATAAACATATGGTAGACGAGTCTGGTCGTCTGGATCATACCCGTGCAGCGTTCGCGCTGAACAAGACGATGAAATCTGTGGATATACCATTCGATCAACGGGTGCTTTATGTCCATCTCGGTGCCTAGCTGTAGTATATCCTCCTCGTTCGCTTTCCCGCTTTGCATTGCTCGTACTCGCTGTGTGTAACTGCTATCAAATATGTTATCCTTTATTTCGCGGGTCATGCGAGACCAAGTATATATGAGCACACGCGTCCTTTGGCTACCTCAGGAAGATGTTAAACAGCATCGTCTCTTGTCCAAGCCTATATTGGGATGTAACGAGACGAGGAGGGTGGGGAGGGATGCTCGGAGATGGGCTCGGGATCCATCGGGTGAGGAATCAAAGAGGTGGTGGTGGTAGTGAGGGCAATGGTTTCTTCAAAGAGATCTGTAGAGGCTTCAAAGCAGAGGACGGTGATACGGCGTGGGGACTCAGTTGATGAGCGGCTTGATCCGATGCGCGCGTATGATCAAGTTGTCCTGTGCAGGGTTAGTAACTTGATAATACCTATGACATAGTTGACTGCGGAAGCCAAGTCTTGCGGAGCATCTTGAAGCCGAACGGTATTATCATCCAGAGCCGCTGCTGGAAACAATAAAAGACCGTCAGGCTTGTTGCCATCTCCGCACCTTTGTGACCACCTCTGAAGATTCCACGTAAAACACAGGTTCGTCTTTGTTCGTTGTCCGACAGGCACGGCTGTGTCGTTTAACATGCCCCTGACAGTATGACGAGTTCGCCTCACGTCGTGCTCTTGGGCGTACGCCGAAAGAACCCCAATCGCCCAAGCTCTTCTGGGTTCTGCCAGAAACTAGAGGTGTTCCTTCGATACAGCAAGATCTCATACGAACTCCGTGACACATATCCTCACAAAGCGCCAAAAGGGAAGGTCCCCTATGCGGAGATAACCTATGACGGCAAGACTATCACAATTCCCGATTCACATTTCATCATTCAATACCTGGTGGAGAAAGGCCTCATCAAAGATCCTGATGAGTTGGCGGGCCTGACGGCGGCTCAGAGAGCCGAGTCGAGGGCATTCCAAGCGTACGTCGAGGAATTGTTGTACCTTGCTATCGTATACGACCGATGGTACGTCGACGAAAACTACGCGGTCACATCAAAGGAGACGTTTAGCGAGGCCCCATGGCCCGTGCGGTCGTTCCTGTCATGGTATTACAGGTGGAGGGTCAATGACGTGTTGTACTCTGCCGGGATTGGGCGGCATTCACCAGAGGAGGTGCATCGTTTGCAAAAGGAAGCGTTGGAAGCTCTCGAGACCAAGTATGCTGAGCACAAGTACTTCCATGGTGGGGAGCTTCCTTCACGCATCGACCTGACGGTGTATGGCTTCCTCGCCAACATCTTGTCGACGGGTGGAAGTCCGTACTTTACGAATCTGGTTTTGGAGAGCACGGTGTTGAGGTCGTTTGTGGGAGAAATGACGCGCTTATTGTTTCCAGAATACGAAGACTTGCTAGTCAAGGTCCAGGTTCAGTCGTCAGAGGAGTAGGGATATTTTGACACGGCAGCTATAGTTACTTTTAAAAATAAATCTATTTACCGACGGGGCGCTCTCCATCGCAACGCTCGCATTCTTACCTTTTCCTTTTACCTCCGAGTCGCCCGCGACGGCTTCTTCGTCGCCGAACACGACGTCCTCGCCTGGCGGCGTCTTGCGTGCGCTCTTTTCGTTATTTATCCAGCTGAGCCGTGAGTAGTGCTTCTCGAAGCTGAGTAGGAGAACTGACGGAAGCGAACAATTACCACACAAAGTCCGACTCCCAGAGTCATCTTGCCTTTTGTTCCCCCCAGCTTCAAACCTTCAAGTGTTATCCCTGCGGCCCAGATCCCTTCTGCGAGGGGAACCTTTGCAGTTCACTCCTTTCGAGCTCGGTCGTTTCACCCTCCCCCACTCGTTCCACATCTCACGACATCGCGTTTCATGTCGCTCCATAGTCACAAGGTACTGCGTAAGCGCAGTGGTTATATCCCATTTTCCGGCTCTGTCGTAGTAAGCGACCCCACCCCCACTGCGTCCTCGTTGGCGCAAAACACGGCAGCAGTCACCAACCCCAACACGACTCCGGCAGGCGTACCTCTCGTCGGTTCCTCTGTATCTGAGAGTGCGTCTACCGCCGCGGCATCATCTACGTCCACCGCCACCGCAGACTCCTCTGCCTCGTCCGGTAATCAAATTTCGCTGGGAACAGTGATTGGAGCCTGTGTTGCTGCCCTCATCGCCCTCATCCTCGCTGTGCTACTGGCTTTCTACTGCTCCAGACGTCAAAAACAATGCATGTATTCCAAGTCCCGCAACGTCGCGAACAATGTTTCGCGGAGGCGTTCTCATCTGGAGCCCTGGAAACGGATGGATGATGGTGTAGATCAACGGGAGGGGCATGAGCGACCTATGAGGCAGTGCCCTCCATCTGCGTCGCTCGGTGCCATGTTCCAGCGCACTAATAGCAGTGCTTCGGTGGAAAAATCGTCGGAGGGCCACAATCGAGAGTCGTTCGGGTCCATGCGGCATTTTGTCAAGTACCACCCTGGCTTGGCCGCCGAGATGGCGTCACAAGGCACCATCGCAGGTGTGGATGGCAAAGTTGCTAAACCCCCACCAGTCCTACATCTCACGGGTCGTGGTTTGGACATGGCACCTCCCATTTCCTGGGACGGGGAGACCGTTGGTGGAGAGTCGTTCATGTCGCTACCTTCGGGCTTGTCCAACCCTACGTCACCCGCCATGATGGCTACGGCAAAGTCGACGCCACCTGCCACGACTTCTTCTCTTCATCGTTGGGAAAGTGCAGAGGTGATGCACGTCAGTCAAATTGGCTCGGACTTTTCCGAGTATGGAGAACTTCAGAATCCTTTCGCAGACAGCGCGAGTTCCATCAAGAGCAGTTTGAAAGTTCAAAATCCCTTCTTCAGTGCCCGAACTCAGCCCGTCCGGCGCACGTTACTTCCCGCTACGCACAAAAATCCTTTTGCCGATGCAAACGTTCCACGTGATAGTTCGTCCGATGCGATTCAATCCTTGATTGCTGCCCTCCAAGACCCAGCGGCATATAACGACAGAATCGTTTCTGTCCAATCGTCCGTCTACTCTCGCATGACCGCAGATGACGGCGAATCCGCTATCAGCGTCACAGCCTTCCCCTATCCCCCAACCCAGATCAATGTTCGTTAGCTCTATCCCCGTGTCTTCAACAAAATTGATCTCCACATCGTATCATATTGCCATCCTGTACGCATCTACCCTGTTCTTGATGCTTTTGTCTACGTATTTTTTATTATTATATTTCTTGCCACTACTAGACGTTGCTTTGATCCCCTTGTCGTTCAGCACGCCATGAACTGGTACTGGCTTACCCTCCTCTCCTCCTTCGCTGTCGCTCGTTTCATGGCTTGCATTGCTGCTCCTGTTCGCTGTCTATATAATTATGTGCACTACTGCTCCCCCCCCTGTTTTCGTCGATCACGGGATACATCCATAATCCAACTCCAACTGTCCTTGAAATTGATGCGACTGTACCACCTTGTCTTGGATCGCGCGTGATGAATGCGAGTGGGGTGTTCTAAGTGAGGGTACCGACTCGTAACACGTTCGATAGCGACTATCAAGGATGCTGTGTAGTTTAATTCTACTCAAATCATTGACATCGCGGGTGGCGGCACTGATCGTGATGCATGATGCATGACACACATGATGGGCAACGTGCGACTCTTTCAAAGTGCTTACTACTCGTTCTTATCCTTGGGACAGCCTATCGAATACTTACAGAGCGAGGCCTCGATACAGGATCAGTAATAGTCAAGCGATTCAGATAATGACTAATTTTTATCTCGCCACCACCATTTTTCCGGACCGATCTAATGTTACAGTCACCCGGACGGTGGCGGGCTTCCACAGGGGTACAGGGGCACGCTAGTGTTGATGTATCCTCCTTTTCCGGAGGCTAGGATCGTCGTCGCTCCAGCGGTACAGTCCCCTGTTCCCACTGGAAGACAAAACTTACGTTGAGAGAAATTATAATGACCCCAGTTCTTAACCGGTTGTTCACACAGACCCTTTCCAAGCTGACATTGACAACGTACACATGTTTCCCTGTATGATAAAAGGGTGAGTGGGTGGCAGCACGAGCGCCTTTCTTCTTTCTACCCGACGTTCATCCCCACCCCGCTCGGTGCGTGTTTCGAACGCAACCGTTCGTCTCATGTCGTCTCCTGACTCGGTCCGTTCCGACCAGGAACAATAAAACTTGATATTCATGGCGAAGAAATTGCGTCACCTCCGACGCACAGTCGTCAGAGCCATCTCAGATCCCGAATCGTTCATATCGCAGGTAAATGTACCCCGCGACCAACTAAATCCATGCTGATGATCGCCGCGAAGAAATCGAATCTGGATGGTGGACCCTCGCTCGCACGAGCCCAGACGGTCAGCGGGCTTGTCGATCCGGGGTTACTCGAGGAGGAAGAGGTGGATTTCTCCCTCCAAGACGTGATCGATCAGACGAAATCGGACATGCCGCTCCGTCTGATTTGTACCGAAGACGGCAAGTTGTACGATCGGAATGCGATCGAAGTGCGGTTCAGGGCAGAACACGCACTGTTTTTCGAGTCGACCGCGGTGTCGTCCGATACGGACACGATGGTCGACGCTGTGAAAACGTCGTTTGCATACGCCATGTTTTCGCACCGGTGGGAGATGGTGGAGCCGTTGTACAAGGATCTCGATGGTTCGGACGTGTTCTCCCTCGCAGAGTCCCCCGGGACGAGGAAATTACAGCACTTTTGTCGCCACGCGCGGGAACGCGGGTTTCGTTGGGCATGGTCCGATACGTGTTGTATCGACAAGAACAGTACCTCGGAGCTCCAAAAGGCGATCATATCCATGTTCAAATGGTATCGGAATTCGGCGCTCACGATCATCTATCTCGGTGACGTGAGTGACAATTCGATCGAGGCGTTGAGGAAGAGTATTTGGTTCTTGAGAGGATGGACCTTGCAAGAGCTCATTGCCCCACACCGGCTCCTGTTTTTCCAGTCAGACTGGACGTTGTTGATCACGTCCGACGATCTCCCCATTGACAACTACAAAGCATCCCCCACCTTCCGCAAACTAATCACCGAGATCACAGGCATCGACGATGCCGCGCTCACCCACTTTGACCCCTCCTCGCGCCACCCCACCATCCGACAACGTATGAGCTGGGCCGCCCGCCGCAAGACGACAGAGGTCGAAGACGTAGCCTACTGTCTCATGGGTATATTCGACGTCCACTTCCCCGTCATGTACGGCGAAGGCGAGAGCGCGTTCTACCGTCTCCAGATCGAAATCATGGCCACCAACGACGATCCGTCGCTCTTTGACTGGACGGGCAAACCAGGGTCCTTGAACTCGCTCCTCGCAGCGTCCCCGGCGTGCTTTGACCCGTTCGTACCCCCGTTCGTCGACCCCATCCCAGCGACGATGCGGCTCGCGAAAACGCTGCACAAGGTGCCGTTCGTACAGCAGGTCCAGCGGGGGATCGACAAGCTCAGCGTCGGGTTGTTCAACATGCAAGAGCGCGTCGGCGTCAACGCGCAGCACCCCGCCAACTACATGGCCGGTGCCAAGATCCATTGTCACGGACTCGAGTATGGCGTATTTGACGTCGAGGAGACCAAGGTCATGTCGGACGCGCGCGAGGCGGGGTTGAGCAAAGTGTTCCAGTACCATATCATCGCCGAGTCGCTCCATCCGATCACGGTCACGTTGGCGGAGCCGATCAAGACGGGGTTTGGGTATGGACGGATGCAGAGCAAGTATCTGTGTATATTCAGGGTGTGGGATCAGTCGTTGGCGACGGGGCGGTCGACGGAGGAGGATGGGAATCATCCGCTGCGACAGCCGTTCGTGGCACATTTGTTGATATCGAAGCCGGGTGGGATTTATCGGCGGGTTCAGGTCAAGGAGCGGATCGTGGCCAAGTTGGCACATCCCTTGGAGTTCAGGATGATCGTCCAGCTTCGTACCCTCATGATCGAGTGACGTCGGTCATGCAGCTGTAGGCATACGAGATGAGATGTCGTTTCTAGACTGATAATGTACAGATAACACGCATGCTTGGAATTCATATTCAACTCGAGCAGCTGCATTGGAAGCCCAGCAGTCGCTTCTCTCCCATACCACAGTACCGTCTCTCTTCTCTAATCTCTGGGTCAAGCTCGTTGTCCAGCGTGTCGTCGCCTTCGGCGCCCCAGGACTCAAATGGAGAACAAGCCATCTATGAACGAGGCACATCTCAGTCCCCTACACCCACCCATCAATACCACGAGAAACACGCACCTCCAACACCTTTGCGAGAACGCGCTTGCCAGTCGTAGGATCCGTCTCCACCTTCTTGATAACCTCCTCGAGGAGCCACTGGCGCAGTACGAAACGAGGGTTGGCAGCCTTGGCAGCCCTCTCCCGCGCCGCGTCATAATCGGGCTCCGTAGCCCATTCCGAAGCCTCACGATCGATCCGGTCGGCGTATTTCCCGAGCCACCGAAGCCACTGCTCCGTCGCCCCCGCATAATCCAACTGGTCCGGCTCCGGCGTCCCCTGAAGCAAACTGCCGATAAATGCCTCCAACTCGCCCGCCCTCTCATCTCTCACCATCCCCCGTCGGAAACCCGACAACGTTCTAAACGTCCCGTGGAAATCCAGTCGTTGACGTTCCATCATGTCCAAGAGGGGCTGAAATATTTCCGTCTGGTCATCGTCCACTTTGAGTCGGAGCGCGAGGCGTTGGCGTAGGAGGAGGTTGTACTCGACGGCGCAGGTCTCTTGGAGGATGCGTTCCATCTCGGATTGGGTCTCCTCGAGGGCGGTGGTATGCCACGACTGGAGGGTGTCGGATGAAACGTCGGCGGCCCAGCCTTCCTTGACGGCCTTGTTCCCGAGTGATATTTCGGCGCCAATGAGTGGGGCGAGTGCATTGAGCAGGGAACGGCAGGCGTAAATGCTGGAGACGTTCAAATGTAGCCGTATAGATAAGAAAAATGTACTCACATCATGTTTGGTTGATGCTAAAATGTTCGATTAGACGACGACAGACTTGGGATGAAGTCGTTTATCTCACCAGGTAAGCGTATCGTCCTTCGGAGTCGCTGTGATTGCAGATATGATAGGAGTCAAAGACGTCCATGAATGCATACGGTCCTGTATTTGACATGGACACTCGAATCGCGATGTGTTCATATCATGGAACACTTACCATAGTCGATCGTGAGGCCCATGATGGACACGCTGATAACACGTCAGAATACATTCAGAAGGATCTCAAAGAATTCACTTGTCCGTATTGATAACGCCATGCATGAACCCGTACGCTTGCCAGGCTGCCACCATCTGTGCGTTTCTGCGAGCCACCTCAAAGACCAACGCCTTGCCCCACGCGTCACCTGCGTCAACGTTTGCCGCGTCAAGCTTCAACACCTTCTTGACGACCCATTCCCCCAAGATGCGCAACGCATCGTAGTCGGCGTCTTGTTGCCCGCCGCCAAAGAAAAACATTCTCGTGGGAGGGGAGAGCGCTTCGAAATTACCAATCCGGATGAAACTTTCGGCGATGCGGGTACACACACAAGCTGTCTCTGTCTTCTCGCGTATGACCGATAGATCAGGGAGGTATACCAGACCAAGCGAACGGGTAGTGGGTATCGATAGCGCATGCATAGCTTCAGAGAGGTTTTATGAGCAATGCCAGAAACTTGGGTGTACGGGCGAATTACCTTCGGAGCAGAGGAACTCTCGGATCGAAGAACGCAGCACGGCCAGCCCATCAGCCGTCCTAGAAAACGGGGTACGACCAGCCCCCTTGAGCTGAAGTTCGTACGTCACACCTTCCTCAGACGGGTGCGGCGTAGAGACTACCCCCAACGGTGACAACGTCGGCAGCGGCTCACAGCATGCGTGCCATCAAAAACACTCACGTATCGAAATCGCCCGTCCGTCCCCGAGCTGACCAGCCCAACTATCAAACTGATGCCCACTGTATCGAAGAGACCACGGCGCGTAGCCTTTCCCATCCGCAGCAACATCCGCGGACATGAGGACCGCGTGTCCACCCAACACATCGACGAGCTCCTGACGAACGCGCGCTCCAGGTGACAACGCCTCCCCCGCCGGATCCTCCTTGTCCTCCCCCTCCGAGCTCGACGGCACCAACGCCGGACGTCCAAGGACGGCAAACGCATCCCCGACGTCCAAGTGCGGCAAGCAGTCCCGGAGGCACGTTTCCGAGAGCCCGATGAGCGCCCGCTTCTGATCGCGCGCTTGCGAGACGAATTTGGAGAGCCCGTTTAAGCCGGGACCGGTCCGCTCGAGAGCTGACTTGGCTGGGATGGTCGCTTCGTGGTCCTTGAGCCAGTTCTCGATGTACGCTGCCTTGTCGTCGATCCCGGAGGTTGGGATGGGCGGCACTTCGTAGGGAAATTCCAAGGGCATCGGGGAGACATACGCAAAGTGCGCTTCGCCGGGCAAAAGGCGTGCACGGCGCTGAATGCTGGGGCGATTATGGAGCACATGATGGACGAAGGCGGATGGGGTTGGTTCGTTCGGGTCTGGGGAAAGGTTGTGGGTCAGGATGTGCGAAGGAGGCGGTAGAGGGAGTTCTGAGATTGGCACTTTAGTGAGCTTGGTCGCCATGGTCCGCAGAGATATCGGCGCTCTCATCCAAGTCTTGTGAGAATGAATGTCATCTTCATTTCTACTACCGATTTTGTTGCCGCGGGTGTACAAAGTAATAGCACTGCCACACTGCGGCTACAACATCTCCCGTTGCGCGTCCGACTCGTCTGGGTGTCTGTGTCGAGTCGTGTGTTGTCGCGCACTTTTTTCTTGTCGCGGGTTCGTTGGATGGACTGAAGAATGGTGGTGATGCTGTTGAGGTGCGGTGACCTGTTGCTTCAGCTTTCAACGTCGATCGCTCGTGTGGGGCGCGCCGCGCGCCCGTCCCTGTTGAACCCATCTTCCGGTACGCATCGCTCTCCTCGTCCAGATTCTCGAACAGTTCAAGTTGTTGGGTCTGTATAAGAGAACCATGTCAATTGCGAGAACGGAAGTTTTAAGTAAACACCACATGCGAGTTCGCCTTAGCTATCCAAGTCCTGTTCGCGATCGGGGCCGCAGCTGTCAAAGCATGGACTACATATGCCTTTCCCGGCCCGATGGGTACCCGCTACTTCATCTTCCAAGCTGTCTATCTCTCGTGCATTCCGTTCGGCCCGAGGACATGAGCCACCCGAGTCAAAGTGGGCTCAGGCTCGCGACACATCGCATGTCAAGGTGAGCTTTCATCTGCCCACGTAACATAGTGGACTTACGTGTGTGCACACTGGTGCTATAACGGCGTACAATGCTGTCATGTTCGTTGCCAACGCAGTGGACTTTCACCTGAACTTTTGTCTCGCGACGCTGACGACGGTAATGCATCAAACACACGCTTTTCTCTACTCGATGACCGGTGATCAAGTACTCCTCAGATGTGCGCCACCATCGACGACTTCCACGCTGAAGATAGGATAAACCGACGGGTGGGTCAGACTAATGCGCCGTTCCAGTTCTCTCGTGGTTTTGTTCTGCATTGTATTCGTAGTCGAGACGGATTGACGATATCCACTCCTCGATGAACACCACACGCATTGAAAATATGCGCGCAAGGCATCCGTAAGGCATCAAAGCGTTGAGAGACCATCTTCCCCGTCAGAGCGGACAACAGAAACGAGGCCTGCTGGAAACAAAAGAAGATGCGTCCACAATCCCATTGCTTCTCCACACCAAGATACTGCAAGATGGACAAATCCTCGATATAAAAGATCTCTCGTCAACGTCGATGAAGAAATCATCAGTCCTACATCCTCAGATTCGATATTCCCAATGTCTCTCAGTAGTTACTCGCCCGAGTTGATGGCCGTTTACAAGGGTAAGTTCCACCCCCCTCTCTCGCCATTACACGTCGTTGACCCTCCCTTTCTGTTCCCGCCCGGCAGCCTACGCCGCGAGCCTCGGACCTACACCGAACCCCGAGTATAAAGTTGTCCACGACTGGTACCCTTGGGTCCAAGTCCCCCCTGGCCACCTCCCGATCAGGATCGCCCAATTTGCCCGAGGCGACCGCTCGGATGGCCGCGTCAGACTTCACCACTGGGCCATCTTCATCCCGACGTCGACCAGGCGCGGGGTTGGCAACTTTTACGAGATCGGCGGCAGCCTACAGACCGGGTACTTTACTCAGCACGTCGTCCACAATCGTCACTCCAAGTGGGAACTAGAGAAGGGCACCCACCTGATTGGATGGGTGGCACCGAGTTATCTGGAGAGTCTGGAGACGCATTTCTCGTTGGTTCCGATCCAGCAAGGGAGGCCAGACTGGAATTGTCAAACTTGGGTGGTCGATGCATTGAAGGGGTTGAACCAGCAGCATATGTATGCGGTGCAAATGGACTACGGCCAATGGTTCCAACAGATGCAGATTGTTGAGGAGGCTTGGAATGCGGGGGATGCCTGAGTCGGCGTTTCCTGGATCGCGAGGAGAATGAAAAGGGGTAGTAATGGAAATGTAGCATTGGCAGGGAATAAGCTAGACATTTGCATCTGTAATATGAAACATCCCTCGTTTGTATCGTGCTGTTTTCGCATTCTAACGTTCGTATTTCTGAATCTCTCGTCGGGCCTGGTTTTGTCACGGAATCGGAGCAAGGGCTGCCAGAAATAGATTCAATTGCGAGGATCAACTTGACGTGCTGCGTGTCTCTTCTGTCAGATGATGCATCACTTTACAGCGGCAAGGGCGAATTGCAACATTCGTCCAATACACGAAGGTCAAACCGGGGCAAGACGTGCATACAACAAACTCCGAAATAAATACCAACGGTCACCAAGAATAACGTCCCTACATACAGACTCCCACTTCCATCGCATCTCTAAACTGGCACCTGGAGCCTGGGATCTCAAGTTCGCTTGTACGGCTTGAGCAACAACGGGAGCTGAGGCCTGCTCTTTGGATCATTGCGCAAAACAGGCCGCTGCAACATTGTCGACTTTGTGCCGATCTCGCTGACAGGCACGGCAAGCTCGAATTCGAACGCGCGTACGAGCGTGAAGAGGATCGCTTTCATTCTGTACTCGACGTGGGGCAGTTCAAGTCGAGCTCAGCGCCGGATCGGCGTACACTTGGGACGAGAGTTGGACTCACTCGACGAGGGAGAACCGGTATCCGATGCATGCTCTGGGGCCGCCGAGGAAGGTCATTAGGTGGCCCCACACGCCTGGGATCTGCGAGACGGCCTCCGGAATGTTTTGCCACCGTTCCGGCCTACGGTTGGTAGTGGTACACGTGGAACGGGGAAAGTAAATAGACAAAGAGAGACGTACTTGAACTCGTGCGCATCAGGTCCCCACAACTCCCGCGACTGGTTGATCGCCAGGATGGGGATAAAGAGCGAGTCGCCTTTGCTGATGCTGCGTGAGAGGGAAAGGATATACATTGGATTCACAACGGGAGAGACAGAGGTGTACCTGATAGATTCGTGGACGACGCCATTATTGTCCGTGTATGGCTTCTCGACAGGCAACACGTCGTCTTTCATCGCGATCCGCAGGCTGTTTGGAACGGGTGGGTGCACACGGAGGGTCTCTCTCGCCACGGCATCGAGGTAAGGGAGCGCCATGAGCTCGTCCATCGATGGAGTCTCCGTGTCAACGGAAAGGAGTTCTTCCCGGAGTTTCATCTGAATTTCAGGTGCATTCGACATCGCGTAGAGTGCCCATGTAGTAGACGTGCTATTGAATCGTAGTCAAGCCCAAAAATATTTCGGAAAATAGGATACCATACCTTGTAGTTTCATGACCGGCTACCAAGAACGTGGGGATCTCTGTGGAAGAACGCATGAAACTTGATACTAAAACCGTGGATAGGGAAAAACGCACGCGCCAAAGCATCTTCGTCAGACAACCTCTGACTCTCAGGGATGTCAGTCGCCATGTTCGCCTTGACCAGCAGTGACAATAAATCCCGACCATGCAAGCTGTTCTTTTTTATTTCGCCTTTTTCTGTCGTACTCGCCTGAGCGGCCGCTTTGGCACCCGATAAAAGTTCTTTGCCGATGCGTACCATCGTACGTCGCGCAACCTGGATTTTGCGTGCACGATCGCTAGGCTGGCATATAGAATATAAACACGTGGTCATAACACGAAAGGGGATATTCATGGCACTGACGAGGAGACGTAAAGGCGGGAACCATGCTTGCAAAATAGCGAGGATACCCGGTCTCTGACCCGCCGTAATTATGGTCGCAAAAGCCTCGTTAAGTTCATTCGGTTTTTCATTCGCGTTGAGGGCATCAAAGTTGTAGTTGAAACCTAACCATGGTCAACAGGCGTCCATTCAGTCGCAGATCGGGAGACAAGTGCTAATAGCTCACCTGCGAGACCGATGACGTCAAGTGTCATTCTACTCAGCCATGGCATGACATCGAGACGGGCGCCAGTGGTAGTTCCAGCAGGATCTTTGGCAATCTCAGACGACACGACATCACGAAGCTGTGTTGACTATGGTGAGTGATCTGCGTGGAAATGAATAAGCGATCCATACTCGGACAGCTTTTGCGAAGAAGATGTCGGTGAGCGCCCGAATCTGTGCTGGACCAAATGCAGGATTCTGAATGTCGGTTTAATCACTCGAATGGTGTGTGGCTGCAAGGATTTAATCACCATGATGCGTCTCTGTTTAAACAAGGGATTCGTGAGTGTCGACAAAGATAAAGAAAATGGATGCCAACCTGCTGGCGATGCTGAGCAGCTTCGACGAAAAGGACGCCTACAATGTTCGGTTGACGTGTGCAAACGAAAACTACGTGAGGAAATAACCCACCCTTGCTAACGATCTGGGATAAGTTGTATCGGACCTGCGAGGGCTTTTGGTAGTCACTGCTGTGGGTAAGGACATGGTTGATGGCCCGCGTGTCCATAGTAAACAGTCGGTTGCTCTAAAGGACCACCATGTTCAACTTCGCAGATGCGACGTTGGCAGGCCAGCGTACGTAGAACAAGCCCTTGTATTTCATCGTGCTCCCATACCGTCTCACCCATTCTTCATGGAGACCAGAATTCTCCTAGAAGCGAACGAGAACGATACGATTAGTTGAGCCAAGATCTATCATGATGATAGGCACTGCGACACACAGCATTCCAAATGTCTCGCAGATTACCATAAATCCAGCTGGTTCCCTTGGGGCCGCGAAGATGGCGTATGGGAGATGTGAATTGATGGTGTACGAACCGCCAGATCTTCCAGAGTCCATAGACGGTCACAGAGGCAAACGTGGCGAGCAATAGTTTTCCGACTGGGTTCATGATGCTCGCGGCGGCGTCGAGCGAAGAAGGGTCGTGTTTCTAGTCTAGGGACTCAGAGTCAGATGGATACTTGCGTTGGACTCTCCCAGGATGCAAAGTCCGGTTCCAGCTTGAAGACCGTGTTTTCGCCATGTATGTACTTACCCGGTTGAAATCATGTGTGTGCGAATCCAAACAAGATTCTGCAGATAGTTTGCACAAAGTCAGCGCGAGATGCCGGCGTTAAGTGAATCAAGTTTTGTATGCTTAGCCGTGAATGTGACGCCGTAGAGGGTGAGCTGATGGAGGAGTATGATAGTTACGAGTGGTCAAATCGATGTTGCGGCGCCGTCTGCGATTCTGATTACCTTGCCAGTGGAACGACATTCTTTCCACAAGGCTTGAGCGTTGTACCATATCTCTGCGCACCATGGCGGCCAAGCTTAGTAAGGTGCCAATATTGAAGCTCCCTCTACCGCCCCCTTTGCATGCATCCTGACCCACAACCTCCCTGCCCGAACGAACCCCGGGCCGGTGACCCCATCCGCCTTCATCCACCATGTGCTCCACAATCGACCCAGCATTCAGCGCCGTGCACAGGTCCCCTCGAGAGCCGTCTTGGCTGGGATGGTCACATCGTGGTCCTTGAGCCAGTTCTCAATGTACGCTGCCTTGTCGTCGATCCCGGAGGGTGGTAACTGGAAGGGAAACCTGAATTCCAAGGACTCATCGCTCCCGGCCCTCACATAATTGTAATAGCATTTCGATCGGATTGTAACTCCGCGTCCTTGCATTTCAGAACATTGTAGCGGCCCGGAACCCCGCGACTGGTGTGGTTCACTGCAACTGACTGCTTGATCTCCCCGAAAAAAAAAATCGTGATCAAGCAGTACTTATTCCGGCATGCCGTGCTCCAACAAAAAAAATTCACATTTACAAAACATTTTGCAGCCCATTTCAGAACGTTGTTGCGGTCCGACAGGTGGACTTTGAATATTATGTATCTCCTATCTTCTCCGACTGAAACTACATGCAACTGTGACAGTAAGTGGGTCCTCTTGCCTCTTGCTGTGACATATTGACAATCATGTGCTTGACAGTATCAGAAATTGGACGATGAATGCCTGGCATGTGGGCAGGGAGTAAGACGACGAGCTCAAGACAATCTCGTCCTGATTCCTGAAGGCTGAGTGGCTTCCCAGATTTAAACTCCGAACGTCCCTGATTTTGGAAGCGCTACTACAACGTTCCGAAATGAACTGTAAGGAAAAATTTATCTTATCAGTCCCATATTCTGAAAGAAATCTGATGCGGCATGCTTGCAGTGGACTATATTTTCCGTCAAATATGGGACCCTGAACTCAACGTGGGAGTTGAAAGCGTCGAACTTCTTCCGACCCTGTCTGTGGGACTCTTGTCAATGCGTTCAGGCCGCATAACCTAGAGATGAGATTAGTACAAAAGGTACGCTGGACGCTGCGAATCGGCCACATTTGTACCACTCACCGTACACGATGAACGCGACTTACTGTACGAGGATTGGTGAATCTCTCTTCTTTTCTCATTTGTCATGATCCAAAGCTATTTCTAAACCTATCATAGCAGTTGCAGCATCCCTCCACTGCTCGGCGATACTCTCCACCTTGTTCAGGCTCTGGTACAGATGGTCGATGACCCTTATGTGGTGGGATGATGCCTGGGCTGTCGTAGTCCTCTTAGCCGACGTGGCAAGTCTATCCTCTGTTGTCCTCCAACACCGTACACTCCAAGTTGGCAGTAAGACTATCATTTAATCAGCTCACCGCTGAGACACAAACCTGACTCACGGAAATATACTTGCTTCAGCCACCAACCATGATTTCACTCCCGCTGGCCAGTGGATCTTCACTTTTGCGTTCCCTACAATAATGTGGTGAGTCCGTCACATGCTCTCGACGACGCGCGTTAAACGACTTGCCACGACAAATGTTAGGGCGACGAGGATAAGTATCCTGGCGTCCATGGTGCGCGTTTCCCAACCCGGGGTCACGTTGAAACGAGTCGCTCATTGCGTTGGCCTCGCTTTCGGAGCGATGTGGATCGGTACGATCGCTCTACGACTGGAAACTTGTATTTCCCTCGAGTCGTGTGCGATCACGTTTGCGATTGCGACCGTTCAGACAGTCAGTGAGCACGGGTATTTCTCAGCAATTCATTGTCAGTCATAATTAATTTCCTTTTTTTTTTTTTAAAAAAAATTACAGCGGACTGTCTTGCCGACATAACCTTGACTGTGCTTCCGATTATATTCTTGCATGACGTGAAGCTGAGTCGAGAGCCCAAGATTCTCATCTTCTCCACGTTTTCTGCAAGCATGGTCATCAACATCGTCACCGTCATACATGCAACATTCCTCTTCAAGCCCGTCACGTCGGGGTCCATCATTGTCGGGCACGTCAAGGCGAGTACCCCTCTGACGCTTGTAACTACGCGTCTCATGTCAGATACGTGCGTCATCGAACCCGCTCGAAACAGACTGCGCTCTCGGTGATCGTATGTAATCTGCTCGTCATCGTCGCCTTCGTCTATCGCATCGTGCGAAGGGCCCAGACGGGCCTCGAGGCATCTGGAGTCGCGAGGAGCCACCTGGAGTTTACGACAGTCGAGCTCAGCCAGGCAGCCTGCAGTCTACCTTCATTTACGACGAAGTCGTCCACTTGGTCGTTCAAGTCCCCGAGTCCATTGGCATCAATGCTTTCTAGTGTTGCCACCGGGACATCGAAAGTGGAGACGAATCAGGGCAGCATTATAGCGGAGGAGCGGTGAGGATATAGAACGACTTTTCGCACTGACTGGCTCCGGTCATGGTTATCAAAGTATTCAAGCATAGACCCTACTGCACAAATAGAGCTTGTTTATGTACTACATGGTGAGTTTGTTGGAACATTCTTGCGGTTTTCTTACAGTATCCCAGTGCTTGAAATTTTGCGACGGTGATGTCAGAATTAAGATATCATGTGTGCATCTAAAATATCTATAACTCGAAAAAGTTACGCGTATCAATCATTCGAAACGGTCGCGCCCGTTCGAGTCGCACATTCAACGGCAGCCAAGGATATTGATTTATGACAATACTTGGATGCACCACACACACAAGTCAGACTACCATACATGAAGGAATGGACCTACCTGCGGTGTTGTCCCCCCTCCCTGAGGCCCGTGTTCAGATCCACACTCGCGAACGAGATTGCTGCCTCGGCAACATATGCGGTACACGAACCCCACGATCACGAGGAAGTTGCACATGACCAACGAGAGCGCCATCTGCCATGTCACCGCGGATGCCACGTGAGTCAGAAAAAAAAAAGAATATAACGAATGAGAGTATGACGCGATCGCCGTTACATTGACGCGACCGATGACAATGATCCCGTTGGACTGCACCATGAAAAGCACGGTAGATTAAATTTTGTCCTTCGGAGGAGGTTAATAGGCAAAGCGACGAGCGATAAATCGGAAATCACGTCCGCTGGAGGGATGGAGGGGATTGAGACCTTGATCGAACATGGGAATGGCTGGAACACTGACGAGTTGAGAGTGTCCTACCGAAGCTGCGACTATTTTGTCATTCATGAGGTAAATCTGGATTTTCTGACCCATCAATCCGGCCCACACGACCATGCAACGACGAGACACGCGATGCGTCGAAGCTGCTGGAGGGGTTTCTATGCTGAAACTGGCAAGAGATGGGTTCAGGGGCGGAGTCGTCCATTCGTCTGGGATCGATGCTGGACCACTGAGCATCAACGACGACAAGCCTGTGGCCGTATCTCGAGCGACAAAGGTGTACTGCGCTACAGTGATCGCAGCGAGCTGGAGCAGAACGGTCGAATACTTCACCATGGGTGACGAGACGACAAAGACTTTATGGTGTCCACGATTTTTAAAGCCATTTCATGTATTGGACAAGACCTCCGACCAAGCAGCGACATCTCCCCACCACGGCCGTGCAAAGTGTCGAAAGAACTCATTTGGCGGGTGAATGAATGCCACTGACAAGTTCAGTGTCAGCGGAATCACTGTCCGGTGAGTTCTCCCACGGATTGTGGGGCGTTCCAAAAAGGGACGCAACTAGAAAAGGCAACTTTTTCCGTCGTAGGTACTGTACCTGATGGTTACCGCATTTGGTGGGGTTGGGCCCATAGTTTTCCTCTTTTTCGCTAACAGGTCAGTGGTTCAAGCAACCATGTCGTCTATTGGAAGACTTATATGCCTCCTTGGCATTTGCTTGGAGTGTCTTGGCGGGCCATGTGATTTACATGACGTCAGGAGAGTCAGATTTCATGTCTAGAAAAAATATCTTTCGTGGACCTTTTTTGGTTCACTCCGCTGAGTCCGCTCCATCTTTCAACTCGACATACCTTGTGACCCCTGTTCTGATGTACATACCTGACATTATCTCAGGGCATCTCGTCATACATGGCCTTAAGAAGGCGCATTTCGCTTGATCCAGACCATATCCCAGAAACTACACAAGCAGGGGGTTATGATGCGCCGAGCCTTGAAATTTACGCTGTCGAATGGAGGATTGCGATCATTGGGTTGGCGGCCCAGGAACCTTTGTAACGTCATTTTCTGCTTTGAGAACTCTGTCGCATCAAGGGGCCGGGTCGGGTAATGTTCCCGGCTTTACGGATCAGGCGGGGAAGCTGTGACTCGTGTCTCCGATCCCAAACCACAGTTGGGCGATATCACTGACCTTGTCGCGTGCCAGAGCGTCACGTCTCGCGTGCCTACCATATCCCAACGAACTACAAGACGCCGAACTTGGTGACTTCCGTCAAGGATATTCCTACCTCACTGCGATCACGCGTCAAGTTCCTGTGTTGCCCCTAGCGCCTCTGTTCGCGCAACAGTGGGGTCTGGTCAGTCCTTTATGTCAAATGCATATCGGGTTGGAATGTGGTGAAACCATCGGCGTCGACCCTTAATAGTTTTCGCGCTGGCTTCATTTGTATGTCTCTTCTTCATACTCGCCTCTTCCCTTGATTGCGCACGAGTTGGGCTCCGCCGCTCGTAGACGAACATGGTCGCATTTGCGATATTCTTGGCAAAACTTGACGGTAATGAATGTCAGGACTTTGTTCCGCCGTCATCGCACGGTCAGTCCTGCTCCTTTCCAGGGGGTATGTCGGCGCTGTGAATGACACAGGAGGGCGAGCTCAAGGTACAAAAAGCGGGTGTATGCATCTCTGGCCAGCAGGAACTCCAACTCCTTCATCGCCTGTGACATCGGCTCTCTCTCATCGAATCGACACCAACATGTTCAATCGTCCCTCTGCCATTTTCTTCGCTGTCGTTGCCCTCGCTGGGGTTGCGACTGCTGTCCCGACCGCCCTTGAAGCCCGCGACGGCGGCGGGGTCAACCAGTGCAACACGGGTCCCATGCAGTGCTGCACCAGCACCCACACTGTGAGGATTTT
>JBBPNP010000221.1:0-42410 GCA_038090955.1 Xerocomellus intermedius
ATAAGAGATAGCTTATCTTGATAAGGTGAGTAATATGAATAGCGTAAAGATAAGGTCATAGACCGTTCTAGAATCTGGTATCAGGATAAGAATATCTGAATAAGAAATACCAGGATTCTCAACACTCAACATGATCAGGAAGCTTTTACAAGTTACAGTCGTTTTGCATAACTTCGACTGACAAGTTTGGCTATGTTTGGAGAACAAATTGTCACGGTTGTCACGATGATCCGGCGGCGCCCTGATTGAATGATTGATGGTGGCAGTGCCTCCGCCAACTCCGGAGGCTCGCCTCTTGAAAGTTGACCCACTGGCCCATCACTAGTGTGAATACAGTCGACTCCCTCCTAACCCATACCTCTCGGGATAGCCCTGGAGGTATGGGTTACTAGAAAGTATGGGGTATCCAGGTGGTCGTATGGTGAACCAAAGCAGTTTGGGATATGAGAAATGCTATGAGGGAGTATGTGTTATGCAAGGTATGTGTTAGGAGGGAGTCGACTGTAGGTAACCTCAGTACTTGACATTTCCTCCCCCCCCTTTCCAATCTACAAATATAGCCTAGCCAAAAGCTCGCTCGGAGCCTTTTTGGAGTCGCTTACGGACATTTTGGCCTGGCAAAAGTGCAGCTAAACGAGCACGTAGTAACTTGTGGTTTCTTGCTAGGCTTCTTTTGTCACAGCCTTTATTTAAGCTGCAAGGTTGGCTTTCGGATACAGAGGAACCTCCAGCCTGTCGGAGTGGATCTCAATCATCAGCCACGTACCTTGTCGACTCACGCTCACGGACGTGGACGCATCATGTCTTGCGTGTCTGACACAACTTAAAGCGCTGCAGTAAGAATATGGATATGCACCTGCCATTCATGTTTCCATGCCGGGAACGCACTGGCAGTCCGGCCCAGGAACGGAAACACCATTGGACAAACTAGTGGAAAAGTCGTTTGATGAGGTCAGGCACGTGGACGTAGCAAAACGGCCACGTACAACGGTGACGGGAACGTACATCCCGGCGGGAGGTCAAGGTATGGTCCCGAAACAAAATTAGCCAAGTTACTACGCAGCTTCCGGTTCCTAGTATTGTGGACGTCGTCTCCATAGCTACCAACATGGAATAGACCAAGTCAGCATCCTACGTCCTCACTACCTGCCTTCTGCCAGCCTGAGGAGCGCTCGCTCGCTTCGAAATCTACTTTGACCCAACAAAACTTCCAGGAGTGTGGCCTCTGAATGCCGCTCGGCTAGCCTGAATTTGAGTCAAGGCACGGAATTGACATGCACCACAGCTACCTCGTTGGCGGAACGAAACGAACCTTAGATATGAGCTGAGACGATCATGATACCCTGTACCCCTGTTCCAAATCGTCGCACGGCAGATCTTTCGCTGCGGCGGGTCCTCTACACGTTACCCAAGGCGTTACTGCTAGCTGCAAAACTCTAGGCTGGATTGTTGTTTCTTCCACTTAACCAAATAAAGCTAACACTGTGGGCAGCAAGGTTATGCCTGGGCGATAAAGGAGGACATGCTTCCTACTCCTATCGTTGAGCAGCAAGCCGCATCAGCCTGTTCTCAAGTCGAAACCTCTCCAAGGTCTGAAAATCACCGCTAATTGGCTCAGGGATGTAGGTACCAGGTTGTCGTCACGGGACGGCGGGCATGAATCATGATGTTGCTGGATTAAAGGTGACCCCGATCCTGATCACCGTTGGGAGCCGTGGTAGGTGGTTGTCAAAACTTCGCGCACGGGTGACAGAAGTGCCCAAGTTGTAGCTTTTGGAACAACTCGACGGCGAGAACGATGGTGTGAGTAGACGGTGCTCATTGCTGTCAGCGCTGTCAGTGAGAGTAGCTTACAGTAGTACATGCTCGCTCACATTCACGATCCCGGAGACCGTGTCAACGATTAGGTGGGCGTAAGTAGCCTTCCAGTTGTAGGGTTAGTCTCCATTTCGAACTTTGTTCTACTCTATGTACAAACAAAAATTCCAAGTCGAAAATCCGGCCTAGAGTCTTGCAGCTAGCTGTAAGCACTGGTACTAGTTAATACCCAGAAACATGCATCCCTTTTTTCTATAGGTGGTAAAAATGCAATGATTCTCCCGAGTCCCGAGGTCCCTGATGGAACAAGCCCTAAACCAGACCAGGAACACAGAAAAAACGACGAAAAACACAATCTGGTAGGAGCCCCATTTTCAAACCTTTTGTTCACCACCATGGATGGCAGTCTCCGCCATCCCACTGCCAGACTTGCTTTGGATCGCCGACGACCAATACGTCCTTTTGCATCCACGCTCCATCATACACCTTCTCTATCCACCACTTGAGCACGGGATGTCTCATGAACCACTTGAAATACACGTAAAACCTGTGCAACAAGTTCAGTTTCAGGAGCGACATCATGAGTAAATTGAGCGCCACGTCCAGAATAGCGGCGAACGGAAACGACAAGCTCGCAGAGTATCGATTATAGAGAAAATTCACACGTACCGCCAGTCATAACCGACGACGACGCGTGAGTTGGCAAAGATCCGTTGCATATTGAACACGCGTCTTAGGTCGTACGGGAGCAAGAACGATTCCGACGAGTAACATTCTCCCGGCGCAGACGCACGGAAGCGAATTGGGGGTGTCAATGCAGGACTTGGACCGCGTAATGATGGATCGTTGGCCGCTGGGTGCATAGCAGGGAGCTCGAACGGTAGTGGATCGTTTGAGAGCGTACGGTTGGATCGTAGATGGATGGGAATGACGGGGTCGGCCTTAAAGACGACGATGCCGTTCCAACATGTGAACACTGGCACCGGAGACTCGGCTTGCATTGCTTCGTAGTCTTCAATGTCGAAGAAGTACGGCCATCTGATAGCGGACTAAGCTTCTATCTTCCTCACACGGGGAAAGAAAAGAAAATTAACAACACATACATGCCACTAGCCAGTCTTCCTCGCTGATCACGCAGAACCCACATATCATACAGCCTTCATAGAGAACGTCAATGCAAGCATGGCAAAATAAAGACTATTTTAAGGCTCACCCAAAATGACCATAATCCATTCCACACGCCATGTCATACTCTCCTTCGGCGGTGTAGAGTAGTTCGATGATTGTTTCTGGCTCGATGTAAATATCATTCGAGAAGATGACCTTGTCATATCCGCCCTTCTCCACTAAGGGTTCGAGGACGCGATTTCGAAGAGCAGAAAGAAAATAGATGCGCTGATTATCGTCCATGTCGTCCGGCTTCGTGATCGCTTTGTCTTGCGTCAATATACGCCTCGGTACACGCATGAGGTCCAATCTTTCATCAAGCTGTTGGAGGAGTGCTGGAGATCGGTCGTCGCTTCCGCTCTCGAGGATGGAGACAAAGACATTGTCTGCTCCGATGTAATGAATGGCTTTGATGATGCTGTCGGACCAATAGGGTATAACCTTTTCATTATTGTAAAACATAGCGCCAATAAATATCTTTTCTACAGGTCAATTAGTGAAAATGATCGTGTACAAAACCTCGGATGATAGTATTTACCTTGATCCGCATATCCAGCCCTCTTAGGATGAGCATTGGCCTTCTCGATCAGCGGGAGGTACCGTAAATCCCCAGGCTGCTGGTAGCGCAGTCCAAGCCAGAGACTTGCACATAATATTGCAAACCAGAGGATAAACCGCGGGGAAACGAATGACAAAGGGTGGTGAGGTGCCTGATACTGATATTGGAAAAGTGAGTGAGGTCTTGATGAACCTGCATCCCCTTCAATATCCCCTGAATCACAGTCTTCGTCGTCTCTTGCGCCCGACATCCCTCTCTCCTCCAGCGAGTTCGCTTCGCTTCGTGGCAGCCTGATATACTCTTGCGACGACCTCGAGCGTGGGCTGTATCTGCGTCGCCACCAGTGCCGGACTTGCACCAAGTGATGGAAAGAGAGCCATAAGAGATGAAGAAATGAAAACGTTGGCACCACGAACAACGACAAGAACAATATGCGCCAGCTTAATGGAAAGGCGGGTTTCCAAACATACCCCAATGGGAAGTACAAGCTGGTGAACTTGTACTCTGCAATGCTGTATAGGACGCAAAGAAGCGACAGCGAGATCACGCCAGGAAATGGGACGACTCTGAAGAGATATCGCCAGAGGGCTCGGAGAGTCTTGCTATCGCTGACTGCAAATAAATGCCGTCGCGCGACGGAGATACGACCAAACATGGATGGAGGTAAAGAGTAGAGGAGAGGGAAGTATAGCTGCGCAAAATGGAATACGCCCGCTTTTCCGACATGCCTGATCAGTGGCGTCCGTCTGTGCGCCGACTCGAAGCACTGCGTAACCCATTTCGTAATGACGGAGCTGTTGTGGTCACCGATACGTACTTACATAAGGCGCATCGTGCTTCTCCGAGCACACAGCAAACTCCGGGCTTTCACCAGCGCGGACGTTGCAGGATATGCATTTGTCGACACAGGTGGGCGGACTCAACCCGACTTGTGCCAATAAGTAATTCAGGACGGGGTATCTATTCAAAACATGAAGACTCTTTCTGAGATGGCAGAGCAGACTCACAGGCTTGTACGGCATCATACCAAGAACTTAGAAGTACTTGAACTTGAAATTCCAAGGTCGAGTTTGTTTTGGAACTATGCAGTCGAACTGCAATGCGCGGAACGAAGCCGGGCATTGTTCTGAATGATTTTAAATGCCATCGCCTAATCTGACGGAGTCCACAGATCTCAGCGGGAAGTCCACCAGATGAGGAAAGCAGGTCTCTCTGCTGCGGTTACAGTCACACTGGCCAGTGGCAGTACTTACATACTGCGCCTTCCAATCGTCGGAGTCTGGTCGGAGTTGGAACGTTACGCACTAAAATAGATTATCGCCCCTTAACATGTTTCAACTTGCCAGTCTTGTGCCAGTCAAGCTCAATTTTTTTGTATGTCATCATGAATGCACTGCTTGGACTGGTTGCGCTTCTGAGCCAAACATACTCGAAGAAATGTTGTGAACACTTGATGATGTACATATCCACCGTGATCAAGTTTCTTCCAATTCCGATGCTGTGCGTCAAAATCAATGCCGTACACTTCATAGCCGACTAATAGACGCAAAATGTTCCACTTCCCCATGGAAGGCAGCAATCCGAGGGAAAAGAGCTTGAGATTTAGAACTTCAAGTTGGTGAAATGATGGTCGTAACCACATGTATTATACAGTGCTCTCTCTACACGAACGAGATCTATGTACGATAACGACTCAAATGCAAGTACATTGACACACATCACACATCCATCAATGCCCACTGTGCTTGACCGTACCCCCAGCCGCCACATCGAGTGCCTGCTCCACATCCCTCACCAAATCCTCCGTCTCTTCCACCCCGACAGACAACCGTATCAGATTCTCTCCAATCCCAAGCGCTGCGCGCTCCGCTTCGGGTATACTCGCATGCGTCATCTGCACAGGCAACTCGGCCAAACTCTCCACCCCACCAAGCGACTCCGCCAACGTGAACAACCGCGTCGCAGTCAAGAACTTGCTCGCTTCCAACGCGCCTCCTCGAATACGAAAGGATACCATACCGCCATAGGGGAAACCCCCGTGATCCCCGCGCCCGTCTTGTAGCGCATCGATAAACCGCTTGGCGTGCGGCGCCAACTGCCGATACGCAATCGCGTTCCGCGGATGGGACGCCAGCCCAGGGTATATCACCTCCTCGACAAACGGCGAGCGTTCCAACGCCTGCGCCACCCTCAACGCATTGATCCCGTGTGCCTTCATCCGCAAATGGAGCGTCTTGGCGCCCCGCTGGGCCAGCCAGCAGTCGTACGGGCTCGGGATCGCGCCATGCGCGTTCTGGAGGAAACGCAACTTTTGTACGAGCTGGGCGTGGCGGGCGGGGAGGATCGCAGCACCCATGACCACGTCTGAATGACCATTGATGTACTTTGTGAGGCTGTGCGTGACGATGTCGGCTCCGAGGAGAAGAGGCGATTGGTAAAATGGAGATAGGAACGTGTTGTCGACGACCACGAGGGGCCGGGATACGTGGTATCGTGCGAGCAAAGCAATCCGGGGTATGTCCACGATCCGAAGCGTAGGGTTTGTGGGGGATTCTATCCAGATAAGCTAAGAATGCCCGGCATCCGGTCAGCATGCATGGCCGGTGAAGCGAAACGCGAGCGAATAACGTACCTTGGTGTTTGGTCGGAACGCTGCGAGAATGGCGTCGTCGTCGGCAGTCTCGAAATCGAGAAAGGTCGTGTCGACCGCCTGGGTCTCTGACGCGACCTGTTTCAAATAGCGAAAAGTACCGCCGTAGACGTCATTCACGCTGAGGATGTGCGCATTCGGGCCCACGGCCTGCACGAGGGTGGCCGTCGTGGCCGAACCCGAGGCAAACGCGATCGCATAGGTACCCCCGCCCTCCAACGCGGCAAGCGTGGTCTCTAGCGCTTGGCGATTTGGGTTCCCGGAGCGAGAATACTCGAAGCCCTACATTAGGATGCAGCGTCTTCAGCGGTGTGTCGTTATCACGCAACCAAAGACGTACCTTGTGGTTTCCGACCCCGTCTTGCTTGTAGGTCGTACTGAGGGATATCGGGGGGATGACTGCACCGGTCTCGGGGTTCGGTTCTGAACCGACATGGATGGCGCGCGTGCCGAAGCCATCGACATGGGAGGGCAGTCGCTTGAGAGAATGGGCGCTATTGGGCGCGTTAGATGAATCGTTGGCGATGGTCATTGTTATGGTATGAAATGAGAAGGGTGTAGTCGGATCTAGAGGTCGACCGGGTAGCAAAGGGCTTATATATCATACACCACATAGGTGATGCAATATGGCGACTCCACCCGGCTGACAAATCTCACGGGCTCAGACTGCCACCCAAGGAAGACCTTTATGGGCTAATAGAACAAGGAAGAACCGGTCAATTGTCGCGGACCTTGAGCTTGAGGCCTTGAGGTATCAACACCAGAGCGCATTTATGCAGTACTTGGCACTGTGTAACAACCGCACGCAAGACGCAATCCCGGAAAGACTCGTCCTCGTTCGAGATTAGCAGCACATCGTATCATGGTTGTGCTGTCATTATAAAGAAAGGCTGCATAGGGTTATTCACAAATCGCAAACAAAGGCGAGAGCAGCGAGAAAAGGAATAATAAAGTAATCCAACCGCAGCGATCAAAAGAGAAACAAGTTGGTCATAACGAATACCATCGAGAACCGTCCGGGATGATTCCATACTTTTACGTCCTAATCCTGTCTCACTCGCCATAATACTGCTGCCGTCGCAATGCTGACAACCAAGACGCCTACGGCTGTTGTCATATTCAGATGGAACTGCAAGTAATGGATTATCAGAAGCGACAGATGTGAGACCGTGAGACAACCAACAGCCCCAGACGTGCGCAACGGCATCTCCGCCTTCGAGTCCACAACGACAACCGAGAGGGAGCCCAATGGTGGTTGCTCGGGAGAGTCCTTCACCGATGGGGCAGGTGTGATCGGATATTGAGCACCGCGTTCGAGCACTTGGCTGCACGACTCTGGTTCACTTTCAGCTATTGATGGAGAGGGTGACCGCGATCGTCGATATCGATCCGAGACACGTCGCGAACCCGGGTTAGACCCAATGTCCTGCTCCCCACTGACTGCCCCTTCTATCATTTCAATCGACGAGATGGGTGAACTTGATCTCGAACGACTTCGAGAAGAGCTTGACCGACGACGTCGTGACTTTGTCCGACCGGAATTCGACGCGACACTGACGGGACTGGGCGGCGTCACTAGGCCACCGCCTCCGTTGAGCTTGATATCTCCGTTCGGAAACCGGTCATGATGTTGCAATGCCATGAGTGATGCCACGCCAGCATTGATCTTGGCATCCAATCCCAGTTCCAGCGTCCGCGCCCGGCTCTCCCATTCCTCCTTCGCCTTGCTAAGCCTCTCCCTTTCTTGTGACCACTCCTCCTGAACGGCGCTCCATTGACCTTCGACATTCTTCTTCCATTCGTTGAGCATTGCTGTCAAGGATTCCCGTTCTGGATCGCGGGGAGGCTCGCGAACTGCCTTGAGAATCTCTGCGTGAGCAGCTTCCTGGGCAGCGTTTTGCTGCTGCAGCTGTAACTGGGTCGCCTGTACGAGTTCTTCCAAGGCTGCAATCTTGGATTGCAACTGTGATATAGTCGTCTGAGCGGCGGTGTGCTGTGCCTGGAGGGAATTGTTGTACTCGACTGCCGAGTCTATTCGCCCACCGAGTGCCGACAACCGCTCGGCCAACTCGTCGATAGCAGCAGATGCAGCGTCATGGGATTGTTGTAGCGGTGACGACGACCGGTGTCTGCGTTTCGTGTTGGGGGAATCCTCCTCATCCTCCACCATACCCATTCCAGTGGGCTCGGGTGTCCGCGGACGTCCAAGCTCCTCTCGGCGACGCCGACGTTCTTCGTCGTCCTCGTCCTCGGGGGCCAACTGGTCTTCATCTTCCTCCTCTACTCTTTCCAAACCATGCGGGACGATAGTGTGGATGCTGGCGCCATCGTCGTCGTCTGCTTGATAACTGCCGTTCCGCATGTCATCGTGGTGTTGAGCATCATGGTGTCCCGATGGAGAGCCTGCGGTGTGTCGGGAGATCTCGAGCTCGCGTTTCCGTTCGTCCATGAGTTCGCGTAGTGAAGCCACCTCGGCCTTGATGGCTTCGTGCTCAGCGAGCATATCCTCGAGGGCACGTACCTTGTCAACGTGAGTTGCCAAGGACGCTTGCGTCTCGTGAAGCTGGCTGCGGAGTTCGTTGAGCACGGTGGCCGGAAGAGATCCGGAATCGGTGGGTTGGGCGGGCTCGTGGGCTGGTTGTGGTTGTGGGGCGCGAACGGGTGGAAGGTTGGAAGGGAAATGGGGAACGTTGGGTGGCTGTGAGAGAAAAGATGTCAAGGGAATGTTGGTCTGCGAAGGTGGTGACTCACTATAGCGCCACCTAGAGTGTCGTGAATGTCGTTCATCGCGGTCGTTAACGAGTGCAGCTCAGAACCGGTCTCACGACTTTTCTGGAGCTCGCCTTGTAGACGGCTCAAGATGTGGTCAAAGCTCAGTCCGCTTTTACCCGGAGGTCTCATGCTACCGCCCATGCCGCCCATCCCACCGAGCGCTTGGGACTGCATGGTCGGTCGACGTTGCGCTGGAGGGACGCCTTGACTCTGGGCGAATGAAAAATGAGAAGAGGCGCCAGAAGTACTCGGCTGAGAAGGACCGCCAGAGACGCTTGGGGGATTTTGCATTCGCTCTACACGGGCAGCGTCCAGGGCATCCTCCTCCGAGAACACGCAGAGAACGCGAGCGGCGACTTTGTGGTGGATGGTAGTTTTATTGTCCTCGCCAATGATGTCAATGCCGAATTCCTGAGGAAGACCCGATTTGAGAAGGGATGGGATGGGAAAGTGAAGGGTGGCATACCACGATATCGTCATTTTTTAGTTCAAAAGGCTCGGACTCGACGCCTTCTGAACTAAGACGCTCGCCATTGATGAATGTACCGTTTGAGCTCTTGACGTCTTTGATGAAGATCTGGGGGGCAGAGGGATGAGTAGAGAAATGGACAAAGTGAAAGAGACGAACCTTTGCGTTCTCCTCCCAGACTTCGGCGTGCTGCCTGGAGAGTACTTTTGAGTCAAAGTAACCGTTTCGCTCTGCAGGGACTGTTTTGGCGTTGGTCTGACGGCCAATCTTGACGCGCTGGCCAGCTATTAAAGCGATGTGTTTTGGAAAGAAGGTATCATTGAGAGGGTAAAGGTAAAGAGCGGGGAAGGAGGGCTGGTTGTGCGGCGAAGAAAACGGTGGTGGTGGCATCGCTCCTGGTCGCGGACGAAGAGTTGGTTGGGTCGTCGCTGCCTCTGCCTGCTTACCCAACGCATCACAACTCCCACGCTCCGGCCACGCACCTTGAGAAATTAATTAATTAATCACAACGTCTCTCACAGGACCTTCCCGTGTTCTCCCGAACTGCAACATCATGTTCCCGGTCATCGCCCCAGTTCTCTCTGCAATTTCTCGGGACCTCTGCGATTTCCAGTTTAACCTGGTTGTCGCTTCCCCTTCTCCGTTGACGATCCGCCGAGGTTCACCACCAGCCCCAAGGCTTTTATCGTGACGGTCGCCCAGCTTACTCGCGTTACTCGCTGATGCTAGAAAGCACCTGGCTTTGCGGCTTGCACGTCTCCTTATCAAGGATATTATGTATCTTCTCGTCACCGTTCTAGGCATTGGGTTGCCTTGGGTAGTCAATGGAATCCCGCGCTATGGGCTCTGGCATTCGACGACCATCAATTACTTAGCTTCCATGGGATGATCCGGTCCTGGCCAATGCGCAGAACGGTCAAAGTAAGGCCGACAAACACCGAAATACGGTGCGGGCTTCCGGGACGTCCTGCTGCTTGGAGACTCGAGTTCGAGCGCGAGCTCATCAGAGGTTCAGATCTCGGCTGTCAGCAATTTGTGTGACGAGCGAAAGTAGTACTTATGTAGCAGAGGCCGCTTCTCGAGAGTCAAGTAAAACGTCCGAGGCGTACCATCGCAGCCACATCGGACCACGCGTCGAGTTGATCCGGAACTCCACGATGAAGACCTTTGTCATAATCTCACTTTTCCTTCATTTTGTACTATCCGCGTCCTGCAGGGCAGCGTCGGGGTTACAGAGGCGAACACCAAACACCTTTTAGCTGCACGCGATGACGATTCTGTGGAGGTCATGGGTCCCGTGGATCCTGTTTACGCCGCAATCCTCGACGAGCCACGACTTCTCGAACTCCTTGGGACCGAACCCGTATCTCACCGGACACGAATATCTCTTCATGTCGACGGTTTCTTCAACCCAAGACATTGGTGTGTACCTATCTTTGTAAGGGACTTCTGATTGGCGCCGGTCCGGGGTAGAAGAGTTCACAAGGTCATCAAAGATCTGAAGGTAGGCGTGATGGCACACAATCTTGGTAACCTGACGACCTTTTACAACCGTTATTACCGCTCCCAGTATGGCGCTCAGAGCTCTCAGTGGATTCACAATAAAGTCCTGGAGGTAGGTCTTTGAAGGCTGACCGTCAGCCCCATTCTTTTCCTCACCACGTGCTAGATCATCGCGGAACCCCCGCCAGACGTTTACCCATGGACTTCCCCATATTAGCGTGATTGCCCGCTTTGAGCCTACTCGTAGATCCCGACCAAACTATGCTATCAAAATGCCAGTCATCATAATCGGCTCCCACCTTGATTCCGCCGACTTCGAATTTCCACTGTTTCCGGCACCGGGTGCTGATGACGGTGGCTCTGGAACGGTCGTCGCAGGCCGCAGGCGCGAAATTATTGTACGTCGCCTTTTCAGCGATCGATTCGTAACACGACATGAAGGCCTCTGCGATGTAGCTCAGGTGGTGTCTCCGACCACCTTTCGTGGCACCGTGCTGGGATCCCAGTCGTGTGTGCTACTGAAAGCGATTCAGTCGGAACTCCCAACCCGTACGTACATCCACACCACCAATGATCGAACGGTTGTAAAAGAAGGAGAATTTTCTTTTGCGGTGCGCATCCTAGCTCGTATTGTCCGTATGCCAGGCTGATCCTGGTCATATTGAAGTATACCCTTGAATTTGCCAAGATAGCCGTTGGGTTTTCTGTGGAACTGGGGGGATGGGATGACGATCTCTGAGAGCTTTATTCGATACAGACAGCGCATGTATCCGCCAAGACGTCATGTGTCTTCATGATCATTCAGCATAGAAACAACGTATAGACAGTCGGTGAAGCCGATCAACACTCGTTGGTCCGACGGGTCAGATTACGAAACGCCCTCTCACTAACGATGGTCCCTTGATCAGACCCTAGTGACGAACGCGGCCAATTTATCCCCAACTATAGTACATTTTCCCATGACATGTCCCCTTTCGTTCTCGTATTATGAATTTTTTTCAGTATCCAAAGGCGCTAGCACCCGATTGACCGCCAACAGCTTCGGTCAGATTACGAGCGAGGGACTCCGAGATTGCACCCGAATCCGAGCTGACATTGATCTGGAGAGGTCGTCGAGCATTAGTTTATCACACTGCATACCGCACAGAAAATACGATCGACAGACCATATCGAAGCCCTCCCGGGCACGTTTGAACGACTGCGCTCCCGAAGTGCAATAGATGGCACTGCAGTCATAGTGAGCACCGGACACACGTCCCTGTTCGACATGAGACACACCATTTCTTTCCCTTGTCGTGCGCAGCTTTCAGGATCTGTTGAATGACCTTTTCCACATCGGGATGGGGGTCTGGAGATGGAGGAGGGTAACCGAGGGTCAACGACAGGTCGTATGGGCCGATGAAAAGCACATCTATTTTCAAAGTAAAAGGGTCAGGCTATGATGAACCGAATACCACGTTGTATTCTCTGACCGATGCCATCGACGGCAGCGATCTCCTCGACGTTCTTGACCCCTTCCCGTGTTTCGATCTGGATCATGATCGTGACATGTTCGTTGGCAGACTTGAGATACTCTGCAGCGCTGATCCCCCATACGCCTTGGGTGAACGGACTGCCAAAGCCACGCCTGCCGTCCGGTGGGAAGCGGCTGTCGGAAACGACTTCTTTCGCCTTTGCTGCATCGGAGACCTGTAGCATCTCTTTGCTTGAGAAATTCACATTCCGATGTACAGATGATTGGGGGCACACACCATCGGCACGAGGACACCTCTCGCGCCTGCATCGAGCGCATACTTGATCTGCCACGAAGTGCCTGTGCTCGTGCCCGTCGCGGGGATGCGCACGAGCGCGCTTGGTGCGGAGCTGCCGAGTCCGGTGATTGCCTGGATAGACTCTGCCGCACCGGGTTGGAGCGAGGTGAGTCCGTGTTCGCAGTCGATCATGACCCACGAGAGGTGTGGACTTGACTGCGCGACCGTCCTGGCGTTGATCACACCGGGTAAGGTGATCCACGCCCCGAAGGCGGGCTTGGAAGCTTTGAATGCCTGTGCGAGGGCGTGAGTGGTCATGGGGAAGTTTCGATAATTCGCCCGAGCGCGAGATGGGTGTCGATCCTTATGTACACATGGAGAGACAAGTCATGGGAGCGGAATCGACCCTATACTCGGGTTAGGGTTATCTCGACCACTTGTGATGAAAATTGTCAACTCCATCCATTGGGTTTTCATGAGAAACCGTCCGCCATCTAATGTGTATATAATCGTTAAAAACATACCCAGTAACTCGAGGATCGGATCCGAGGTAATCATGTCTACGACATTAGTGTGGGCACCTCGTGTGGTCTGCTCTGTGAACTCCACTGCCGACTTACCTCCTCGAAAGCAATGATGATCTTTGCGGGCGTAGTGTCTGGCAAGTCTCCTCGAATGTCTCCACCTTCGGTCGACAGTTATTTGTGAGGCAGGTGAATCTTGGTGATGCACTCGCAAGTACGCGTCTCTGTACGGGCCAGTGGCGGACAGCTCATGCCGTGGCTCAGGTACTACATAATTACAGGGCCCAAAATTTTCGCTGCAGCTTTCTGCTCCTTTTTTCCCCGAGACCTTGAGTGTATCGAGGGTGAGCGTCGGTTCTGTTCTCTCCGCTTTTTGCCGTTTATCTTCGCTCTTGAGGGTCTGGCGTGTGTCCGAGGAGCGAGAATTTTCGGCCGAGAAAAAACATGTGTGGATTCTGCAGAGCCCCCTTCAGGCTCCGAGTTTTCAACACATCATCCTGGTGTGGAGCGGCAGTCAGCGTCACGGATATGAAACGATCTTATCGCGGCTAGTGGTATCACTGCACCGACATCTGAGTTTCCGATATAACACACGATCTCGCGGTAGACCTTGCTAGACCAACACTTCGGGCTCAGTGTAAATGCCATGAGACGGGACGTTGTGTCAGAACCAAAGACCAGAATGATTAGGGTCTAGAGATAAAGATACGGACAATTAGGCATACAACTGCTGTGACGCACTCCTCGAGACAGGTGTCGCCAAATCATGTCGCACATGTTTCCCACCCCTTGCTTGATACCTGCGTTCCGCCAGCGGTGGAAGCACGCGACCCTCTCCTCTAGCAATCCATTCAGTTATCCACCATGATCCACGACCTTGTTCACTTTTAGTTTTCTTTATATCCCTGAGCGCCTCCAATAGCCATAGATCAGGTTTGACGGAATGGCGGGCACGTAGAATTTTTTCCTTGGGTTCGGAATAGGGTTGAGTGTCTATCAGAAGCTTCTGAAGGGCCATTCGGATATCTCTCCCAAGCAACGACGCATGTTTATTCTTGCTCCGCAGGCAGGCTGCGTAGAGCATGGCGCAGCTAGCGGGATCCTTGGTCACAGGAGAGAGATTGTTGAGACCGAACAGCGATACTGCGGCGATTACATTCTCCAGAGGAATTTTTTGATAGAGAGAATGGAGGAGGGTACGCGCAGCGGGGAAAGATGAAAGCGTGAGACCATACTTCGGGTGATCTCCGAAAACTTTCAGAGCAAGCATGGGGCAATCAAGCTCTTCGCACCGACCTGTGGTATAGGGAGTGAAGAAACGCGGTGAGTGTGTGTACGAAGGGGCACGAGCGTCGGGCGATAGACGTACGAACGAACATCTCAGTGTCGAGCGGGGTAAACAATTTTCCCGACTCTCTCCAGTGGGGGAATACTTCTGCAATGGCCTCAAGGTGTTCTGACTTGCTCGCGAGCTGGAAGAGGCGTAACCAGGCCGTGGCGCGGACCTGACCGGACTTGATGACTTTCACTCGGCCAGTACGGTCACGCACGAACTGAAGGAGTTGGTGGAATTTGCGTTCCCGAGCATTCGAGTATTTTGACAGCAGCGTGGGGGATTTCTGGGGTGTTGTTTCTGATACGAGCTCGTCCGGGATGCCGAGGAGGTCACCGTTTTCGCCGGCGCGTCGAGCTATACATATGAATTACTCGGTTCTGGACCACTTAATAAATAAGGACGAACTGGGTTGTGAGACGTGGATTTGCTTCACCAAGACCGAGCATTTTGTGAGGCGGAGGGCATGGACGGGCACGCAGCGCCTCGCAGTACCAACGAGAACACTAGCCATCGAACAACTACGACCATGCACAGCTGCAGACTTGGCTTTCCTGCTGACGCCAAATAAACACAAATACCCTGGACTCCCGAACTACACCCGTGTTGGGATCAATATACTTTCATTTGAAACATTTGAGACACGCACGAGGCCCTTACTTGACTTTCGTGGCCTGGCTTGTTCGAGGGTCAAAGGATCCAGGGCAACCCAGCAGAGCCATACTTCCCATCAGACCATGTCGGCGATCGGACTACTGATTAAAACAGGAAGCAAGCCCACGTTTTTGGAGCACTGCAGTGTAGGATGCTTCATCGGTCTATTTTCTGGCAAGGGAATCAGGTTCCCATCATCGGCGGATGCAGTCCATTCACCATCCTCACGGCAGGGCATAGAATGTATATGGAAGCATCGGAAGTCGCACAGTCGAGACTGAAAGCCGGGAGAAGTGGCTACAATGTTGGTAAAAAAGACCCATTTCCGGTGCTGGCCTCCGACCAGCATATCCGGTGAGCAAACGTGTGGCCGATGGTGGACCAAGACACTCCAGTCTGTATGCATGCTCACAGGTGGTTCCGGCGCGAGGACGACAGAGGGCAACTTCACATGGAAGTTTGTTCGCCAAGGCCGTCAATGAATTTCATCGGTACAATCGAGATCAGCTGCGCCAGACCTTTGGCCCCTAAGTATATGGCAGACGGGTCATGGGTCGTGGCAAAGTAGCTCGTGAAACAAGACACGGTGGATGGTGGCTATCGAGTTTCAGCACGAGGTTATTCCGCGGACGTCGTTGAGGATGCGCTCATACCGATTATAGTGGAGGGGCCCCCGGCCGAAGGACGAGAGCCGATAACTGAACGACGAGAATGATGACACACTAAAGATCTTCATATCTTGGTTGTCGTTCCACGCGGTGGATTTGCAGTTCCAGGATACCTCCCAACATGCCCGTCTCACGAGTGTCGTCGGGAATGACGATGTGACAGCTTCTCTTATCTTGTAACGTACGTTTCCTGTTGTCGCCACGATGGCGCTGTCATATGTTACCTTGCCACTAATCAAGGTTAGCAAAGACTGAGAGGCGTTTTGACAAGATAACAGGACAGCCTAGGACAGCCACCAACGGCACGTCGTGTTTTTTCCACAAGCGGCAGACACATCCGCAGTTGCTCATTGGATGATAGTATCTCCTCTCCTGCTTAGTAAGCTCCACTCTTATCTCGCCAAGTGTTTCGCTCCCGACTGATTTAATAAGTTAAGTCAAGGCACATAAATCCCACAGGACGCGGGTATATCAACGCCGCATTTTGGCTTGCTTGAGCATCCTGCCAACGCCCACCTCTTGCACAGGAACACCCTTCCTTCTGCTGATTCAACCGCCGAAGCCTCCCCCAAGATGGTAAATGCAACCTACGACTCCTGTGAGTTCAGGGCTTCTCGAAACCTATCTACAATCCTTTATTTACTTTCGACTCTCTTCAGCGGGAGACCTCGAATGGTCCACCTCAACCGCATCCGGCGTATACAACCTTGGTGATATTGCTTGGACACTGGCCTCAACCGCCTTGGTTTGGATCATGATACCGGGTGTCGGTTTCTTCTACTCTGGTCTTTTGCGGAGGAAAAATGCTCTCAGCATGATCTATCTTAGCATGATGACCATCGCAGTGGTGTCGTTCCAGGTGCGCCGGGTGATTGTATGGGAGTGGCAAGTGCTGACCCAATTCTAGTGGTTCTTCTGGGGATACTCCTTGGCATTCAGCGAAACCGCTGGTAAATATATTGGGAATCTGGGTAAGTCGTTTCATGGTCAGTTTGAATCAGGTCTCATTTTCTGTAGATCACTTTGCCCTCAAGAATGTGCTTGACCAACCATCTGTTGGCAGTGCTCGCGTACCCGCGATCGTTTTTTGTGTCTTCCAGCTGATGTTTGCTGCTATTACGTAGGTCATCATCCCACCCTCATAAGGGATGTCACCGCTTACATTACCATCGCATAGTCCGATGATCGCTATCGGCGCAGTTGCGGAGCGAAGCCGTCTCGGGCCGCTCCTCGTGTTCGTGTTTGTGTGGTCGACATTGGTGTATGACCCGATTGCGTGCTGGACGTGGAACCCCAATGGTTGGTCGTTCGTCCTCGGTGGCCTCGACTTCGCTGGTGGCACACCCGTCCATATCTCTTCTGGCACTGCAGCGCTGGCCATCTCGCTTTATCTTGGAAAGCGTCGTGGTTACGGTACAGAGCGACTTGCTTACAAGCCCCACAACACCACCTACGTTATCCTGGGCACAGTCTTCCTGTGGTTCGGCTGGTTTGGATTCAACGGCGGGTCGGCTTTGTCTGCCAACTACCGTGCTACAGAGGCTTGCATTGTCACCAACTTGGCTGCTAGCGTTGGTGGTTTGACCTGGATGCTCTGGGTGAGTATTCCCGGGAGAATTGAGTTATATCATTCTAATGACCTTTCGCAGGATTGGCGCTTGGAACGAAAGTGGTCTGCCGTTGGTTTTTGTTCCGGTGCCATCTCCGGTCTCGTTGCCATTACCCCTGGTTCTGGATTCGTCGGCGCCCCGGCCGCCGTACTTTTCGGCTTTATGGCCGGCACAGTTTGCAATTTCGCCACCCAGTTGAAGTTCTTTTTCAAATACGATGACACTCTCGACGTGGGTCCTCGATCAATCACTCTAGCTAGTGCTCACCCGATGAATAATAGATCTTCGCCTCGCACGCTATTGGTGGAGTAGTTGGCAACCTGCTGACTGGTCTTTTTGCCCAGGCAAGTATTGCGGGTGCCGATGGCATTACGACGATTCCTGGCGGCTGGCTCGACCACAACTACAAACAACTCGGAGTTCAATTGGCAGACTCGGTATCCGGCCTTTCCTACTCCTTCGTCATGACCGTGAGTCGGTTTCCCGCGTCAGCGTGTGTTAAATCGCCTGATCGACCCATGTTCTTTTCTTAGACCATTATTTTGTGGGTCATGCACTACATTCCTTTCCTCCGTCTCCGTTGCGACGAAGAGACGGAGATTATTGGTGTCGACGATGCCGAGATGGGCGAATTCGCCTACGACTACGTCGGGATTGAGTCTGAGCTTATCCCCCGGCAAGAGTACAACCACAGTGCGACGGGCGGAAACCGTGAACCCCATCACACCACCTCGACCTCGCAGGAGAGCGAACATGAGAAGACTCCCAACGTCGTTTCCGTGCCAACATTAAATGCGTGATATAGATGTATGTCGCAGGCTGCGGGATATTGGGATACAAAAATCGTTCCCTTCGTTGTCTCACCTTTTTTTAAATTGCTTTTATTATTTTCAACTCTGTTCTTTGTACCTAGCGAGCACCTTCGAGTAATCGCACTTGCAAATAAGGGGGTGATTTGTTATTACTCACACTCTTTGCTATCTGTTCCAAGTAAGTAAGTATATAGAGTGTACGCCGGGGCAGCCCATTGGCCTGGTCTGCACAGTGGTCACGTCGCGGGTCAAAATAAAAAGTCGCACGAGCACTGGGTTCCCGTGAAAACGTTCAGTCAAAGGGACCGAGTGACGGTCAATCTGAGATCATTGGTGGACAACTTGAACTCTGTGACGACGTTGGTCTAGTCACCGATCGCCAATCTCACCCTGTGTAGGAGTGAAGTTCGCCTCTGAGTCGAACCATAAACACCTCGGACTCTACGTCACAATAGTGGACCATCTGAAGACAACCGCCGTTCTCCGATGTAGGACCACCAACGTTCCTAGATAGCCTGCAAGCCCTCACCCTCAGGCTCAGGCACCATTGACAGGCTGTGCTATGACAGAGCCGTGGCCCATCGATGGCGAGTTGAGCAACAACATCCACAGGTCGGAACTCAGGTTAGGCTGGCAGTACGATACCAGTGCTTCAATGTAACTGTGGAAGGACTTCAGAGTTAGTAGCACTGCCAACTTTCTGATCGGAGAAGCTCCTTGCACAGCCTCGAGCCATGTTGAGTCAACCCTCGGCGACACCCGCACAGGGACAGTCCAAATCCTGTCTGAACCCTTTCGCCCTTTTTGACGATGTCGGAAGGCATGTTCCTAACAGGAGCGTCAGGCCATGTGCATAGCTTGGACCCTATCCAAAGTAGGTACTCAGAGCATTCTTCCATACCATTTGATCACGACAGCCAGGGCAGGCAGTTTGGCATACGTCACGATATTGCGCAAGCTGGGCTCACGGCCTCCGTACTTAAACTCCTCGTCGCGATGAATGGTCGACGTCTCAGTTCCTAGTATTCCATGTCCGAGTCAGATATTCCACCTTCTTACACCGATGCCCAAGCATCTCCGCCACGGTACACGCTCCCCGAGACATTCGACATTGGTCAACGCAGTGTTGGTTTACTCATCCAACCCCAACAACTTAGAGGACACCTTTCCATGTTGCATGCATTTCACACCCTCCGGACGATCGTAGAATCCATTGACGTGCCACAGTTTCCGAGTAACGTTCGTGCAATGGAACCAGAGAAACGTTGGGGCTGGTTCGTGAACATCGCAGTCGAGAGGTTCGTTTGAGATGTTGCATCTTTTTGAATCCCGAGGCTGAATCCTTCGAGGTTTGACCGCTGGTGCCGCAGTCTCGGCGGGTGGTGCTTCGTGAACCTTGAGTTGGCACTCCCCCCCATCGATGTGCTCATGGTGTGGCATGCTTATCTTCTCAATCCAATGTATGAGATTTCCATGGATGTCCACCCTCTATGGTGAATAACCTCTTGAACAGATGGTATGCAGAAGATACCGCGCATATATCGGCGTTAGGTCACTTGCCATTCCTTACAGAGTATCTCGCTGCCAATGTGGTATGTAGCTTTACTTGATGACATACCTCCCTCTGAAGGATGCTCCAGGGATTTCCTGGTCTCCTCATTACCAATTCACCTCACCCTGATCGAGTCCACAACTGGGAGCACCACACGGGTACAGTGTATGACCCTTTGGACGCGGCAGCTGCTGTATTCCACAAAGAGATCCAGTGCCCACATTGCGAGCACCGAACGGTCGTGCGTAAGTACCGCCAAATCACGCGCTGCTGTGAGAGGTACCTGACGACTACACAGCATTCATTGGATCAAATGGTTCGGGGTATGCGCAAAGCAACTTCGTGGCCAGCTGCACGTCGTGTGGCATGACAATCAAGAAAAATTTGTTGGGGCTGTACAAGTTCGCGAATGATATTGTGAAGATTCCTGGATTCCTCTCGTACGCTCGTCTCTAGCCTACTGCTATACAGCTATATAGTGAACTTATTTACGTTTCAACAGTGGGACCCTGCATACCCCTTATAATCAGCATGACACTGGACGTGCCACACTGATCAAGAATCGTGTCATGGCTGCGGCTAAGCTCCCAGTGTCAAATACACTCACCGTACAGGAAGTTGTGAAGAAGTTGAACTTTGACCCCGCATTGCTGACCAGGATATTAAGCGGACAAATTCAGCAGAGAATGTATGCCCAGATGTTGATCGATGATAACACTTTTCTAACTTTTCACCAGAGGAAGGAGAATCCTGAGCGCATATACAGATGACCGACCATTCTCGGTCGACCTCGTTGGCGCCGTCAGTTTCAACTTTCCCCGCTTCCTTCGCTCCTACCGTGACCCTGCTCAACCGACGGCTGTTTCAGGTGCTGCGGCAAGCATCGTTTGTGCACAAGATGGCTGATCTCGGCTGGACGGATCCTGATTTCTTTGCCGACGAAGAAGAGATGATTGTTTTACAACACTGTGTTGCAAGATACCATGCGTGCGTATTACCTGATCGGCGGCTTTCCGCCACATATTCAACGAATTCTTTCCAGTTTTCTGGGACTCATGGCCGATGCTCCCGGGTCGTTCTTCGTTCCGACGCTCGACATCGATCTTGCGTGGCATACGCACCAACTCAGGGCGAATTATTATCATACGGAATGCAAACGAGTTGTGGGTCGATACATCGACCAGTAAGTACTTGTTTCTGAGTTACGTCACGATGGTGTTCGAGCACCGTTTCCAGCGATGACAAAGTCGACGAAGATCATCTCGCAACAGGATTCGACATCACATGTCGTGCTTGGACCGTGCGTACACGTCGCTATACCGTATCTTTGAACACGATGATCCCGACACTTGACTGACTGCCTAGGATCGATACGGTCTCCCGTATACTTATTGCGGTTGTCCTCTCCCTGGTACGACGTTGGGCCAGCGGTTACGCAACGCCTTGTCTCTGCATCGTCATCGCACGACCAACGAACTGGACGTCCTTCGGCCACCACCCGACGCAGCAGCTGGCACACACGCCAGCGACCACAACGCCGTCTATCTCATACACAACCAGAAGGCATCTGAGCACGCACGCGAGCGAAGACGTCAAAAAGCCGAGCGACGACGGCGCCGAGAGGTACTCGATGCCAAAGGTACCAAAGGCAAGGACAAGGACGGGTCCGGTGTGCTACGGTCCAACCGCAGTCAGACGCAGTCGCACGAGCTCGCGTTCTTCTACCCTGTCCCGATATGGATCGGCTTTGGAGCTTGCGTGACTGTGCCATTTGTCGTGAACGGCGCGTGTGCGGCTGTGGGTGTTTTTTTTTTTTCTCTCTTTCCTACGTGGCGAGGCTCACTGACAAATTTGGCGTGTGTGCGTCTAGGGCGTGGGAGGTTGTATGGCAGCATGTGCGGGGCTGGTGTGTGGCGGGGGCCAGTGCGGAGGCGGAGGTAGCACTTGTGGAGGAGGCAATTCCGGAGGCGGAGGTGGATGCGGCGGTGGCGGATGTGGTGGAGGTTGCGGAGGAGGTTGACAGTCACGCGTGCATCATGCAACATGCATATGGCCGAATACTCGCCGTTGTTGGAATAGACATGGACAATTGCATCACTGGCTTTGCCATATTATCGCTTACTTTGCCTCCCCAAATTCAATCAAGTTGGCTGGCGAAAAGTTGTGTAACTTGGAAGCGTTATAGACTGATTGACAGCAACAACCTTGCTTCATTGCTTACATATGAATATAAACAAAGTGAGTAGTTGCATGTGAGAGGTAGCGGACACAACACGCCGCCATAGGAAATCTCGCACGGAACGATATCAACACTGACAGTCTTTGGGAGAATGCGCCTTGTACTACATTTCAGAGAAATCGTCCATGTGTGGCGGGTGAAAGTGGTAAATGATACATTGATACTAGGCAGTGAAAGAACGCTTCACGAGTTGAGTGACTGGGCTAAAAAAAAAGTCCACGCAATGACATAGTGTACATCTAGTACGGCAAGAAGAGACATGTTGGCGATACGTATTTCTGTATACCTATACTTACATGGTTATCTTGACGGCGAGCACCTCATTCGAACGTTACAAACGGATAGTTGAGCGGTGCAGGACACAAACGGGTAGCGATTTTCAGCGTTCGTTTGATCATTCAACCCATGACTATAAAAAACAAGCTGTCAACGTGATGACAGCATATCGCGGTATGACATACACATTATCCGCGGTCCCTTGGGCGATACTGGCTGTGGGGGAGGTCGCCCGAGTGTCTCGTCAATGATCTCTGCGACTCTATTCCACGGAGATGTCTCCTGCAGATCGGGCATTTGCCTACCGCCTATGAGTTGTACTGAGATTCCGGGACAGGTTCCCAAGAGGAATGCCGCGACGCCAGCAGAATCACGGATATCGGAGCGTAGATCGATCCGGAGGAGTAGAGGTTTTGTTCCTTGGCCCCTCCGCAGAGATGTAATGGAGTTTGCAATTGGAGGAACTTCCCGAGCATTCAATCGAAGTTCCAGGGTTTCGATGTAAGGACAATTCTGCGAGAACGAACTCAAGGATTTCAACGTTCCATTGACGGTTGTTGAAGGCGGGACATCATTGGTAATAGACAAGTGCTGCAAGATTGGCCACGCCCTCGCCATTTCGTCGAGTTTACGGTCGTCGAGAACCAATCCCGTATTCTGCAGAGTAAGGTGGCGCAGATGCTGGAGAGCTAGCAGATCACCGATTGATTGGAGAGTTGATGTATAGCCGCTCGCGGTCAATGATATCAGTCGAGTAGATTGTTGCGGGCCCGACAATGACGTCACGATTCCAAACAGTTCACTGATTTCGTCTGGGCTGACCCGGGATGCAAGATGTATGTTAACGATCCGGAGCTGCGAAGTGCGAATAGCTTTCAACAGCCGTAGGACGAACGGTGTGGAGAAAGAATGGAGCCCAAGCGAGCGAAGACCCGAGAATGCGTCTGACGAGCTTGGAAGAGACAGCCCCTTGCGTTTTGATGTGAAAGAGAGGCCCGGTCCAAGCGCCAAAACGAAGCATTTAAGAGTCTGGATGGATGCGAACACAGACAAAAAATCGGTGATCTCTAGAGGGATTACGTCTAATATCACCTTTCAGTTTACTGTACGGGGGTAGGGGTAGGGCCTCACCCATGAATACACGGAGGGATTCGAGGGTCCTGAAGTGGTTTCGAAATTGCGTCAAAAAACTACGCGTGTCCTTGGCATTACGACCGCTGGGGTACTGGAAACTCAATGACTGGAGCGTGCTCGGAGGCGATAACATGAACATGGATTTCATGTATGTCGCTTCCTCCACGATGGCGATGTTGCAAATGGTTGGATAACTGAGTTCCTGAAGGTTTGGAAACACGGGCTTGGACGGACACGATTGGATGAGAGTTTGCAGGACGGTTTTATGCACGGCGAGTCCTCCGAAGCCGGTGAGACCACGCTCTGGCATTATCGTCCGAATACGTTTGGTGTAGAGCAAAGGCCTTCGCCAATGGCTAATCATGGGTTTTTTGTCGATTGTCTGCCGTTGCGGATCAGTTGAACCCGCCATCGGGGTGGGTAAGTGGGACACGTACAAATGTTGCGACGGCCATCTGGTCGCTCGGTGCAAAGTTGAGCAATTCACGAGGAAAGGTCATAACCAAAGGCAGGAGGGAAGTCTGGATGCGCCATAGTACGTCGAGAGCAGGGCCACTGAACAGCTTGCAGGTCCGCGCAAGCCTTGCGAGGTCGGAGCGACCTTTATGTGAGACGTAGACATGCTCGAAAATATGAAGCAAGATTTCTGGGATTTCAAAGCAGTGGGGGATCTGGACCTTCCGCTGCGAGATCGGAAGTGATCTCGAGGTTGATGAATGCCTTTGAGGTGGCTCAGGGACGAGCATTGAGTGCGGAATGTGGTACATGGCACGGTAGTCCTGTGCAAGTCCTGTGAAGTGATCAAACCGGTTGGCTCCGGCGAAGTCCACAGCATTTATGACGCACCACTTTTGGCGTGCTACATTGACTCGCCGTACTCGATTACGTGCTGGATGGCATTCCTGGCGATGGACCGATCAGCGCTGAGCGCCATTGGAGCATGCCAACGAGTTTTAGCGCTGGATCCAATGAATGGCCCGGGCGCTAAACTCGGTGATTGGAATACAAGCCAGACATATAAAGTCGCCCCGCTGTCGAATCGCCCTCAAGTTTCTTTCCCTCTTCCCCCAAACTTGAACCTATCCGCTCCTTTCTAGAGACCCGCTCGCCGCACCCTGGCAGAATGCTCGTCCACCACGCTTTCGCCGTCCTCCCCTTTGCCGCTTTTGCCTGCAGCAGCCCCCTCGTGGGGCGCAACCCCCAGGTCTGTAACACCGGGTCGGTCCAGTGCTGCCAGAGCGTCCAATCGGTGCGTCGTGTGTGTCCATGTCCGTCGTTGGTCTGATCTCATGGTCGGATAGTCTAACTCTCCGCTGGCAAGCGCCCTAGCGCCCCTGCTGAGCGGGATTTCACTGGCGAACGGCCCAATCGGCCTCCAATGCACCTCACTCACTGGAGCTGGCTCTAGTGATTGCGGATCAGATCCCGTCTGTTGCAACAACTCGTACTATGTAAGCGTCTCGTCTTGCACTTTGTCTTGGAGTATCCAATGCATTTATTTTGCAGAATGGCCTCATCAACGTGGGATGCAGCCCGATCCGTCTCTGAAGGCTAGGACTCTGGGCGCCGTTCGCTTTCTCTACCATTACCGAGCTTTTGTTGGCCTTCTTTTGACCAGACGCTCTCTTTTTGTTGATTCTCATTTTGTCAATGGGCGTGTGGTGGTGCGGCGTTTGTTGACTTGTGTAACGATGGGCTCGAGCCTCTGGGGAAGGCCACGAGCATGTCTTGTAATATATTATGTATGCGAGCGGGGCTCGATGTGTTGGGATGCCAAGTTTGACTGGAACAAGTCGGAATGCGCCCTCGATTTACTCCCTCGCCCTGTGATGCCCATCCCCAGTCGATCCCTCCCTTGGTTTCCCTGTCGCAAGATGAGGAATGGCTGCCCATTATCAGCTGTCCAGCCGACTTTCCCTTGGAGCTTGTAAGCCAGCGGTCCAGACACCGTTGCAACTCACGACCATGTTATTCGCTCTAGTTTGAACGCGCTGTCGAACAACTTATCCATCATCCGGAATACAATTCAACGCTCATTCTTCGGTCAGAGACTATCACTGAGACATTTTACTCGCATGACACCGACGACACTCCCCCGGGCGATCTCAAATTTCATCGGCCCGTCTACGACATCCATCGCAAACTCCTCCCTCGCCGACCAGGTCGCGATGCTGCCCTGGAGCAACGCTGCACGCTATGTGCGTCTACTAGTGGCGCGTACAGGGACATACCATGCACGCTCGTGCTAAGCCCTCTCCTCCCCCCTGGTGCGTCTCTACCGTACTATCACCCTACCGTCCGGCACCTCGCGTTTCGCTTCGTCCCTTGCACACCCCCGGTCTTGCGCATAGAAGCGGTCGTGTTGCCCGATACCCCCTTGGATCTTAATTCAAGACTGTATCGCACGGCGTTGGCCCTCCTCGAGACCCTCCATCGATACGGATGGGGCGCAATGACGCATTACCAGAAGCGTGCGAAGCACGATTGTGTGATCCTGAGGGAGGTGTATCAGGATCTCTATCTCGTGATGCGAGAACGATACAAACATTTGGTGTCCGAGTGGAAGGAATCCACAGACCCGCTCAAGCATGTGTTTGAGGTAATGCCAAACGACCGACGCGTCACTCGTCTCGTGTCGACGCTTGGCTGATACCCCATCACAGGACATCGGGATCGCAACGTATCTCATGCTTCTTTGGAAACAGTCTTTCGCGGGCACAGAGCAGCGCTCGGGGGATCGTGATCATACACCAGGGCACGATGCGCCGTGGAAGCACTGGCCACAGCCGCACGGGGGGTTCTTGGACCTTGGGTAAGTCCTAGAAACGATTCACCAGCTCCAGCCATCACATACGCATGTCGGCCTACAGATGCGGGAACGGCCTCCTCACACACATTCTCGTCTCCGAAGGCTACCGTGGCCACGGCATCGACCTCCGGGCACGTACCTCCTGGGATCACTACCCCGAACACACACGCGCCGCCTTACACGTGCACGCGCTCGATCCGACGCAGTACGCCCGAACCGTGACGGAGAGCAGACCCAGCGTTGTACCTTACCTCCAGTCCGGCGCGTTCCTCATCGGCAACCACGCGGACGAACTGACACCTTGGCTCCCTCTCATCGCGACCGTCGAGCACGCATCCGGGTATCTCTCTATCCCATGTTGTGCCTGGTCGTTTGACGAGCGATTCGCACGTGCGTCGACCACGTCCTTTGCGTCCTTGGGCTCCATCGCCGACGACGACACGTTTGTGAATCGTCTGAATCTGGGCGGGGAGGGCGGTCACCAGAGTCAGTATTCGATGTATAGGATTTGGCTGGCCAAGTTGAGTCAGTGGATAGGATGGAAAGTAGAATGTGATACGCTTCGTATCCCCAGCACACGAAACTGGGCCATCATAGGTACGTCCATATGTTGCGCGAGCCGCGCCAAAGCTGGAACCAAATAGGTCGAGAGCGGCTCGGGGACGACAACCAGGTCTATGTAGAACGGGCACTTGGTATCGTCCGGGACGTAGTGAAAAGAGGAGCATTCAAGACACGGATACCAGAAGGGAAAGCAAGTGATCATTGAGGCAACACAAGTCATGGATGTGAGAAGGTCGGCGGGCTGAGGAAAAACTGAAAGGGTGACTGTTCTCGTTCGCCCTCCTCCGACATCTTTCTGCATTCTTCCAGCAGCTCCCTCAACTCTGCCAAACTGACGCTCCCCTTCCACTCCCGCTCCTCTTCGTCCGTGACATACTCATACTCTTCATCCTCCTCGCTGTCGTCCTCTTCCTCCTCAACCGGATCCTGAGGAAGATTACCAAGCACTCCACCCGAACAATCCTCAAGCCTCACGCGCATCTTCGTGCACATCTCCCACCACCTTTCCCACCGCTCGAAGCACGAATCCGCAGGCCCATCATTGTCGTTCAGGTCTTGCAACACCCTTGGGCTCAAGACCCTCACGCGCTCCAATTTAGGAAACGAAATTCTGTTCAAGGCTTTGAAGTTGCGGTCGTTTGTGCGCTGGACCATCATCGTCCGCACAGGGTCGGCATCGGCATATGCTCCAGCATATCCGACCCCAAAAGCATACAAGAGTCCGTGGAGCCCGATGTGCCGGATATGGTCGTGTGGGCGGTTAGTAAGCGTGATTGGGAGCATGGCTTCGTCTTCGGGTTGATTGGGGTCGGCATCGGGATTTGGAGCTGGCGGAATCTTCCAATCGAGATTGAAACAGAATGTGGTGAGGAAAGGACAAAGGTCTAGGATAGTGCGAACGTCAAGCGTGGGTATGCAGTTCAAGTCTAGGAAGAGAACGGTCATGCCGTGTTGCGCGAGGAAAGCGACGACGTCTGGAATGTCGACGGTGTTGGTGCCAAAGTGGAAGGAGAAACTGCGTAACAACGGGAGCGACCATCCGGTGGCCTGCTCTATAAAGTCTTGAGAGAAGCCTTTCAAGAAAAGTTGCTGAAGATTAGGCAACTTCAGTTTGACGTCCTGTGCGGAACCTAGTGTGATTGTGTCTGATTCTTTGACCGCCGCAGCGAATTCGAGGTGGACGGCGACGAGATTGGGGAGTGTGTCTAACGCCCAGATCACTTTGGAAAGGAGCTCGGATGGTACGTGCCAATGCACGGTCCGCAAGTTACGGCAGGACATGCCGAGCGTGTCTGCTATCGGTCCGAACGCGCTCGACATGGGCCAATCGACGATGAAGATCTCGAGGTTCGGACATTGTTGGAGGATAGCGATGAGCGGTTTCTCAAAGTCATCCATTCTCGGTCCGCGTCCGTTGAGAAAGTGAGTGATATGTAGGCGTCTCGCCCACCATCCAAGCGAGGGGTCGCGATCCAAGATGTTGCAGAGATGACGCAATTTGGTGGGATCGTCAAAGAAGAGACAGCGGACGAGAAATTCGGTGCCGAGTCTGCGCCAGGTTCTGCAGGCCGCGATGATCGACTGCAAAAGACGCCGTGAGCAATCTCGTGCAGCGACACGGAGAAGAGAGGTGAGACAGGACGGACCTTCTTGGTAGCGTAGCTTCGCCGTTGGATGGTGCTGATGGTATCTTGGGGTGTTCGAACGGTCCACCCGCCCCAGGGGGACTTGGACCAGGTCGACTGGGCCATGCTGGTTTGCAAGCCAGGGTAGAATATCGTGTCTTCATCTGCGGCGAGGTCAAATATGTGCGACCAAAGTTCGGGGGGAAGTCTTTCCGCCATATTTCCCGTGTACCTGTGATACCGTGGTCGGCTGGTCGAGTTTCGACAGTTGTGTGCGTTTTTGTGTTCGCGTTGCACGCGTCTAATGTCACGTGGTTTCTGGAGTAGTTTAGAATCCCACGCCACCGTTCTTACCAGGGTGACGCTGCGGAACTTTGAAATTAATTGATCTCGTCTTTGCAGGACCAGGAGACTTGTTGTGGTTGCGGCATCGATGTGGCTAGCACCCGGCTGAGGAGAGAAAGAGGGGGTGCGGAAACTTGACATGATGAGGGAACCGTTGGTTGACGCCTGTGGGCTCCACGTGCTTGCCCTGAGTCGACGAGTGTATTTAGACCCTCGACTATTTCCGCTTTCAGCCCATCTTCCCCACCTAGTACGCTCCAACACACCTCTCTGAATACCCGACCCGTTGAATTGCCATGGCCGAAGTCTCTACCGTCGAAATCAACGATGCCGTCTTCTGTACCCACTTGAAAGAAGTCGTGCGTCCCAATGCGTTTACCCCGCATTGTTACCCCACACATTGACGTCGATCGGCTGACGACCACCCATCTGATTATGCGTCTCAATAGTGCACAAACTGTGGCTACGACGGAAGGGAGGAGAACGATTCTTTCTACGGGGTCGATCTCATTCCTTGACGAGTCCGAACGTGCTTACTTACACCTTGCCCTTGATCATCAGTTCGACCCTGTTGATCGGGACGCCATCGAGCCTCCCGCAGTGACTACCAACAAAGATGGCGTGTATCAATGCAAGAAACACGGGTCTGCGGGTGAGCAACAGGATTATCTATCGTCCTGCCGCTGCCGCCCCTTGCTGACACACACGCCGTTAGAATGTAACCTATGCTTCAGCTGGAAGAAACAGATCACAAAGGCGAGGGCAGCTGCCAAGAAAGCGGGCAGAAAGTAGTCATATGAAGAGTTCCAATTGTGCGGCAGATGATTGTATTATCAATGTATTTCGGATGGCCGTGTCCTGATTTATGAATCCGCGATCTCAACTGTTTGCAGAAAGGTCCGATATATCTATAATCGTTGAATGCCAGTTACTGTCCACATATCACTTCACCGTACCGGTGCACACGCGGTACTCGCATGCACCAGGTCCCCTGTCTAGTTTTCATGCGCGATCACGAACACAGCTTATGATAGTATAATGCAACGCGAGCCGATTCTTAATCTGTTAATCCGTGGCCCACTACATATTTCCACCACGCGTGCTTCACTTGCCGCCATCACCAACTGCGGCGTGCCGTATAATCCAGGATCATCACATCGTCTCAATGGGTACAAATTACGAGGCTATCCTGTGGCCCAGTACATAAGCCTAGCGTTATATCTCATTCTCTTCTCCAACCCCCCCTCTTGAATTTTGGCTGTCCCCTAATCTTTACTTGGTGATGCTCCCTGACGAACGATCCCCACAAAACATTCCATCGCGCAAGTCATATAAAGACTTTGCGTCCATCTTCGGTGCCCGCGACATCCGATACGTTCGAATCCAATGGGTAGACCTCAACAATCAGGTTCGCTGTCGACTCTTGCCGGCGTCTTACTTCCGCAAGCTTCTCGAGTTGGAGCGACCGGGCGTCACGTTGACCAAGGCAGCCCTGGGATTAGTAGTCCTCCAGGTCGCACCCGGCTTTAGCGCCGTCGGAGAACACATTTATGTCATCGATTTCTCTTCATTTCGCCCCTGTAGCTATGCCCCTGGGCACGCCGTCTTCTTTGGGTTCTTCCAAGAGCAAGTGTCCGTTCCACGCCCCAGTGGGCCGTCCTTTGAAGTGCCTTTTTGCCCCCGCACGGTTTTATCACGGCTGTTACGGTGAGCAACCTGGAGCATGGTGACGGTTATCGAAGCGCTGACATCTGGACCTCCAGGTATGCTGTCGAAGAACTTGGGATCCAATTCTTGGTCGGCTTTGAGACCGAATTTACTCTTCTCAAATCAGCTAATCCACTCGTCCCCGTAAATGACCATCAGTGGTCCACCACCCTTGCGGTTAATACAGGAACCGTGGAAGCTCAAGTGATGGAAGAAATTGCAGATGCCATCCAAGCAGACTTGATTGAGCTCCAGATGTACCATTCCGAGGGTGCACCAGGACAGGTTCGCCCGCCCGATCTGGTTAAAGTATTCCTCCGTTCTTACTCAAGAGCCATTCCTTTCCAGTACGAAGTTGTCACTGGTCCCATGACTCCACTCGAGGCCGCGGATGCGTTGGTCCACACCCGCGAGACCATCTACAACATCGCAAGTAAGCATGGTCTAAAGGCTACATTCGCCCCCAGGCTGGCCCTAGACAGTTGTCAGTAATTGACGCTTCTACGTTTCCGTCCATGTTCTGATCGAGAATCATCGACAGGCGGAAGTGGCGCTCATATGCATGTATCGGTACGCGGAGAAAGACCAGGTTCATCCGCTCACGAGCTCCTGACGCCCGTTGAATCCGCGTTCCTTTCTGGTCTTATGGACCACCTCCCATCCGTGATCGCATTCACGCTGCCCCTCCCGGCTTCCTATGCCCGAATGTTGGACGGAATATGGTCGGGAGGCACATATGTCTGTTGGGGGGTCGACAACCGCGAGGCACCCGTTCGGCTCACGAAAGCGTCGTCGCCTCGCTCACGGAACTTTGAGATTAAACCCATCGACGGAACGTCCAATCCGTATTTGGCTGTCGCAGGTGTCTTGGCGTGTGGTATACTCGGCATCAGAGACGACCGTGCGCTCGCGGTCAAGAACTGCGACGTGCCCCGGACGGCTGCCGAAATGACTGTTGCGGAGAGGGAGGCGTTGGGTATCACGAAGCGCTTGCCTTTGAACATTGGCGAGGCGAGGCGGTACTTGGCCGCTGACAATGCCATCAAGGACATTCTCGGATTCGAGCTCGTAGAACACTTTTTGCAGGTCAACGAGGTAAAACATGGCGTTGGTTTCGATCGATCGTGGTGCATTATTGCTGACCCACATTGATGATCTAGATGCTTGCGAAAGTGATCGATCGTCGTGACGGGGAAGTGGAATCTCAAGCTGTGGCACGTCTTGTCGAGAATTATTGATCTCGGTATGGGGAATCATCTTTGCGTACAAACATCCTTGTCGCGCGTTTTCCAAGAGTTGGTATGCTTGGACAGTCTCCGCTGATGTTGGCCTTGTGGTTGAATTGATCGAGTACCGTATCACAGGGGCAGTGCAGCAACAGGTGCCTGGCGATTTGAGGTTCTGTGCAAAAATCACATATTTTGTAAATCATGAGTGAACAAGCGGTACATACTGCTACTATAGTTGTAGATATTCTATCTATGAGGGGACTATATCGTCCACACCCGACACCGCACTGCGCCGCATGGTGCATCACCCGCACTCGACCCAGCGACAGCACGAGGCTGCGCTGGTGTACGTGCATGAGTGGGGTGGGTGGTGGAACGATGTGCGTGCGCGTTCGTGCGAAGTGTGCGTGCGTCCGTTGTGTGCACGAGTGACGCAGGAGGATGGAGCAGGGAGGCGGGGGCGCGACGTGCGCGTGGGTCCATCACGACGTATGAGGCCTCATACGTCGTGATGGACCCAGGGAACATGCGTCAGACGTGCGTGTGTGTGGACCGTCCCGTCACGACGTGTGAGGCGGGGAGGTGGTGGGAGCAGGGAGGTTGGCGCGACGTTACGGTACGTGTGCGTCCGTTGCGCGCAGGGAGGTGCGTGCGACGTGCGAGTGTGTCCATCGTGCGCACGAGTGGTGGGTGGTGGGAGGTGGTCACGGAGGCGGGAGCAGAGTCTGCAGAGAGGGAGCACGACAATGTGGGAGGATAGCAGGGATGGATACATGTACTCAGATAACCCGGAATGATACTATATCGGGAATTTTGGATTATATATGTAATCATTAGTTTTACTTCATTAAGTAAACCCTAACCCGAGACGCATAATATCTTCAAAGCAACTGACGAAGATGTGTATGAAGTGCGAATGGCGAGGGGAATAGTGATGAGGTGGATAGCGATAAGCCTGTCGAACCGGATCCTGCGTGCAACGAAGTACTCCAGGGTTTTGGGAAAATACATCAGGGAATAGCTAGTTCATATTCTACATCAATTCCATCGGAAGTTCGGAACCCATACTCTCACAAAACCCATACCCCTGGACCTATCCCGAGAGGTATGGGTTATATCATAGTTGTCCTCGATACTAATACGACGTTCCTTATTACCTTTCAGTGTCAATCGGCTGCCTTGAGATGGTGCTCAATATGGGCCGCCAAACTCGTTTCCGGTCTCTCCACGGAGTCCACGCCACTGGCAGGACACGAATAGAACAACAGACTCTTTGCCGAGGCGAGCAGCGGCGGCTTTGAGGTAAACTTTCGAATAGTTCGTGGCGCATTGAATTGAGCTCCACAAAAACTTTGGGGCACTGGCAGCACAAATTCACTTCGGCAAAGATTCTGTCCTATATATGTCCTGGTGTGGAGAGAGGTAACCAGTCTGAAGCGAGTTTGGACCGTGTGATGGCGGCCACATTAAATTGAGCTCCAACTTTGGGGTCACTGAATCATTATGTGGTCACACACCCAATCAGTGTCACGGCTTTAGCATCCCGGAGAGAACTGCATCCGGCGTTGGTTGATCAGCAATTTGGACGGCGACTCATTAGACTCGGACGGCGATCACCACGACACTGGCAGGCACGGGAAAGCCAGCATTCGTACAGTATTTTGCTGTCACAGGGAGTGGACGAGCCCGGAATTTCTTCTCACATGCTTCTCTTTTTTTGTTCTCCCTCCCACGGCCAGCACAGGCTTTGCCAAGGGGTTGACGCGACCTGATATCCCAGCCGTGTATTTTCTACACCTCCCGATGTCCCCCGGTGATCTCTTTGATCTGTCCTTGGACAGAAACGGCTCCGACGTGGCAATGTGGTTCATCGCATTGCGATGCCGTTCACCGTCGAGCCCATCTGGTTTTTCCTCACAGCGTGCGATCCATCCGGTAATACTTACCCCCGGGGCCCGAGACCGGAGTTGACAGTTTACATCGAACAAGGCTTGCCGTAACGGGTTTCTGAACAGGGGGATCCCGCGTGCATTCGCCGATCACGACTCATCGGTGGTACGTCGCCTTTCATTTTGTCCATCTGCTTCTACTTGATACCGTCGGCGGCTCGCGCATATTCGGTTCAAGTTGTACCCACACGTTGGGTGCAGACGGATCGATCACCGTTGCGATGCGACATACTTTTCCACGACGCCCGAGGGCCCTCCTTATCGTGATCGCATCCAGGTAACACAAACAAGCCCTATATGCCATCACACGGTCCAAACTCGCTTCCGGTGATCTCTCCACGCCAGGACACGAGTAAGTAGAACAGAATCTTTGCCGAAGCGAATTTGGCTGCCTCAAAAATTTTGTGGAGCTCTGAGGCAGCCGATTCAATCATTGACTCAACTGACGGGTAAGTAACGTCAGATGTATCGAGGGCAACTAATCGCAATGACGCAGTACACGTATTAAATTGGCTGCCCCGAAGTTCTTGTGGAGCTCGATTGACTCAACTGACAGATAAGTAACGTCAGATTAGTATTGAGGGCAAACTACAGTGGACTATAAGAGTCACCCATCTCGACCAGTCATGCCACACGCTCTGAATCAATCGCGATGACGGAGTACACGTCCGACAAGTTCAAAACGCTCCTGCAAAAGCTCGTCAAGACCCCAGAGCATTTCACCCCGGACGACCTTAAACTCGCCCTCGAACACCTCTTTACACCCGATGTCGTGCCGCCCACGCAGGTCGGCGCCTTCCTCGCTGCGATGCACATCCACGGGGCAGAGCGACGCCCAGAAAACCTCGCAGCGGCTGCCGGGGTGCTCCGTTCTCAGGCATTCAAAGCGGCGATCGAGGACGACAACAAGGACTTTGTTGTCGACATCGTCGGGACCGGTGGGGACGGGCACAACACATTCAACGTCAGCACAACCGCCGGCATCGTCGCAGCCGGCGCAGGCGCGCGCGTAGTCAAGGTACGGGAGACCAACCCTCCAATTCCATCTCCCCCTCACTGATGTATATACGCAACCCTATTAGCATGGCTGTCGCGCATCGACGTCCGCCTCGGGCTCCGCAGACTTCTTGGAAGCGCTCGACTGTCATTTCGCCACTCCGACAGCGGGAGAACCTGCGCACGTCGCCCGCATCCCATTCACGTACATTTTCGCCACGCAGTACTACCCCGCCCTCACCCTCGTCGCGCCTTACCGCAAATCCCTCCCATTTCGCACGCTTTTTAACAACCTCGGTCCGCTCATCAACCCCGCGCGTCCACGTGGTATACTCCTCGGCATCACCGAACGCGAACTCGGGCTGCCCTTTGCACAGTCATTGCGCGATGAGGGCGTCGCAAGGGCGCTGGTGGTATGTGGCGCCGATGGCCTCGACGAGATCAGCTGTACGGGGGACACGTGGGCATGGTCGCTCACGCCTGACGGGAACATCGTCGAGACCGTCCTCCACCCCGCGCAGTTTGGACTCGGCACGCACCCGCTCGCTGCAGTGTCGGGTGGACGGGCGTCAGAGAACGCAGCGACGTTGACGAGGCTGTTGACGTCGGGAGAAAAGGTGCCGGAAGAGTTGATTCCCGTGTTGGAATTTGTGTTGCTGAATGCGGCGGCATTGTTGGTCGTTGCTGGGGTGGCGGGGGAGTTCAAGGATGGGGTGAGGTTGGCGAGGGAGAGTATTGCGTCGGGGGCAGCTTGGAAGGCATTGGAAACGTTCCGTGAAGCAGGACGGAAGGTGACAGCAAGTAATGCCGCGTGAGTGACCCCTTCACGGATCAAAGTTGAAGTAGTTACACTGTTTGTAGCACCTCGGGCAAGATAGGGTGATAGCTGTAAACAAAGTTTACCTCGAAAAATGACAAGGTTTGCAATAGTTCCCCCGTGTCAGCCGAGTTCCACTGTTCGATGATTGGTGGGATCGTCTGCGGAATGACGAAATAGCTTAACTAGCGTTACGTGCGATTGCAACATTTGCATCGTTTACATACCTCATCCATAGCGGACACAAATTACCACTCAAATCTCCTGCGACCCCTTTGGAAAATGGCCAGCGTCCTTGAACCCTTCCTATACATCGCTTCTAAACCACGGAAGGAAATCTGATCTTTGCTGATCGAGGCGTTCGATGCATGGCTCGACGTCGCGCGTGTGCAGCTCAGCGTAGCATCATACCATCTCTCACCTACGCATTCAGACGGGTTCGTTCAGCTATACATTAAAGACAACGAGAACAAGAAGTAAGTACATCCAGAGGCCGGATCAGCAGGATTATCAGCAACGTTCACGTTGGTTCGTAATCAAGGTTCGCGAGGAAATCGCAAGACTTGGGGGAAATAGTAAGCTTGAAGCGATTCGGGCTACTCTACATGTCGAAAGTGACCAATGATCAGAGCACGATGAACATGAAAGAATACGTCACGACCTTATACATACAAGGATCCTAAAAATGTTGATCCCTGATGGCACAGTGAGCACTGAGAACAGTACAAAAATCGAAGTCAATCAGAACTACTCAAGCTTAGACACCGCAAAGGATACTGCACCTGGCATCTTCTACTGACTTTCTTCCATACGCCAGGCGTCAACACGTATCTCGCAGTTCCGGGTCACCATGAGGCATTGGCATGTCTCGAAGTTTTATCTTCACCTTCCAGGAGAACGAGCACCATGTGGCCCGAATCATCTTCTACAAAAGCCGTATACTCGTAAGTCTCTCGAGGGATATACTCCATAATCGCGTCGACATATCCCAAATCATGGGGATCTTTCTCGTCGGTACTCCAGCCGTACACCTCGTTAATCTTACCCAAGTCGACCATATAACCTTTCACAAACATTGCTGCGGAAAACTGTGACTGATGTTGGGATCATGGATCATTTAAGCTCATGGATCATTCTCTCACCTCTATATGATACGTGGCAGAATAGTGTCGTAGACTTCCGTCTGACAAGGCTACTGAAAGGTTCGGCAAGTGGCAGTAAAGCATGGTGGACGCAAATGCGACACAGCATGACGTTACATAACGTTACGTAATATTCTGTTCTAGGCTGCGCCATTTTGTACCTTGGTTTGTATTACAATGGTGTTCATGTCTACTCAGCTCTGGCTAATGCGACGTTATCCCGAATGGCTAGTTCCACCTTCCACCGCACCTTCAGCTCGTCCAAGTCCTAATCCTGCATCCACACATTGACCCAATTAACCTGCCAGTTTTACCGCACATTCACTTCGAAACAGGTTCAAGTTCGTATATTTCACTACATGGTGATAATCTCGGAACACTCACGCTTTAGGATATCGCAGTCGTCCCATGAGCTCGCTGCATATTCACGTCCATCATTGTGATCCTCCTTGTCATATCTCTGTGTCACAGCACGTTCATTCGAGGCACACCTTCGACTTTTTATGCAATTGCTCTCTTCAATGCACCTTCTACGGCAGTCGCGGTTGGCTATCTGTATCTATCTACGCTGGGGTAGCGTTACTTGGCGTATCATTCCTGCAAGCTGTGTTGTCGGGACAAGCTGCCGTCGGAGTTATGGGCAATGTCGTACAGGTTGTCAGCTTGATGATTCTCAAATCCGTTTCGATAGAGATAATGAGAGCCGATGGTAGAGAAGATCAGGTCGAAGAAATAGCTGCGCGAATCTTCTTCGGTGTTTCCGCTATTTCAAACCTGGCGCGTGGGCAACTGGCGCATTAGCGGGTGCTCAGCACAGCCTGTAGCTCCGCCATGTCTCGTTTTCCGTCGTCGTGCAAGGGGATCACGCCCGATTCCTGCGATGGGACCCTTCCTCTACGGTTATGACCGTTGGATTCAGCTACCGCACAGACCCGGGGACGGTGGCCAAATTTTTGTGGCGGTTCGACCATCTCGCTCCCAGGAAGTGGGGTCATGACCGACCGATCTAACCGGCAAACTGAGGTCGACGCGCGCGTGAGGGAGAAACTAGGGATCAAGGATAACAATATTCCGCTGTACCAGTACGAGGTGCCCGGCTTGAACGGAATGGGACACGCGAACGGACCGAGGCCGCCAACGCAAAACCGGTCGCTCGTTAGCCGGTGTACTTGCAACTTACCTGTGATTTGGATTCCAACCGAGGGCGCGAATAGCAGTACTAGGTCTTGCGGTGAACTCGGTTCTCTTGGCGATCGCAACGCGGATCTGCGCCCTGGCCCTGGTGAAGACAAGGTCGTCGAAAAAGGGTCATGGTCAGAAGAGCGGATCATCTACATCAAAGACACCTGGCGATTCCTCTCTGACCCACTGGATGTTGAAGTGATGCCTGAACACAAGATTTATGATATACTCCACTCCCATGGAACCCCGAACATCCCAGAACATGTCGCTGGTGTGGACGTGGACGGCGGGAGGAAGCAAAAGCAAGAGTCGGTGGATGCTCCATGGCTGTGTGTGAAGCCGAGGATCTCCATGTATTAACACTACCGGCTCGTGCATGGGATCGTAGGACGTCCGCTTTTCAAGTTCGAGTGCACAAAACAGCTTGTCACAGCCATCTTCGACTCGGTTCAAGGGTACCTCGAGGTATACACATATGAACGCCAAGCTCACTCGCACGCCTTCAATGTCGCAAAGATATTTCATCGTGATATCAGTGCGGGGAACATCATTTTGACGGACGAGGGCAAGTGCTTTGCTGATTGATTGGGAGTTGGCGAAGATGCCAATGATGGATGACTCGGAGGGTGACAGCAGGCGACGCGATCGCACGGTAAGCCGTCCAGCGCAATACCGCTCTTCCATGCACTCATGTCAACGTTGGATCAGGGAACACGGCAATTCATGTCTGCAGATCTGTGTCAGCACCCTGGCAAAGTGCACATGCTCACGGACGATCTCGAACCGTTCGTGCCATCGATTCTTATGGGCTGGGCGTCGTGGCAGAGATCTGGGCATGTTCGATAAACATTGTGAGTTTGACCTCCGGTTTGACCTCATAGACGGGCTGGTCACCAGACTATACCAACATCCCTCCGACGAGACAAGGGGGTAGGTAGCCACAGTACGAGTCGGACCGCGAAGTCGCCTCGTGAGTGGGACGCGTGAGAAAAGGGTGTCGAAACGCTGACGCCGTGTTTCTACCCTCGAAGCCATAATTGTGACGCACATTGACATGTAGATGATGATGATCAAGGACGCCAGTAGAAAGTCGAGCAATTTTTATTTTTTTCCCTTCGCGAAGAGACAGTCACGAGAACGAGGACCGACACGCCGCGGAGAAGGCGAACGAACGTGTCTCTCTGGCGGCGGGCCGCATTATCCAGCAAGGTTGAAAGCAGTGCTACGTACTACTCGCTGCATGCATTGCTTGGGACCAGGATTTCCGAGGCCGTGAGGTGTCCGAATGAACTGGCCAGGCGATCTCGACTGACGGCGTGGTCCCCCCCGGGCCTACCCTCTAGTGTTTTCTGTCGTTTTGCTTGCTTTCGAATCTCAAGTCCTCGACAGGCAGATCATGTGATTTGCAGTTGGGCCCGCACAGAGCTAAATGTTGTGCGCCTGTCAATAAGCGGGACTAGCGACTTTACTACATATGAGTCCGGTTGGACAGGCTATTAGAAGACTCTCCAACTTCCGAGTGTCGGACTCTTCTGCAAGCCAACTTTCCGATCATCATGGATGTCACACTCCAGTTTCTTCCCATGGGGTGACAAGATCACTTCAGTTGAGTTGGATTCACCCCGAATAGGCAAAACTGACTCCTAACCATGCGATCAACAAAACGTACTCAGTCAGGGGTAAGACAAACATGTGCTATAGCTGCTGCCGAACCCCATCTGACGTTCCGATAGTGATGGCTTGTCGCCAGTACGAAGACGACCGTCCTACCACATCGCTGAACGAGCTCTAGAAACGGATACCGCTGGGAAGCTACCCTTGTATTTGTACATCGGGTACTTACCGCTCGTACGACTACCACTGGCATTTCCCAGGCGTGTTCAACTGAAACGCGTTGCTGTCACACCTATATCATACCCGCATAATGAAAGAAGGAGAGTCGTCGGCTGCTGCCGAGTGGGACCTCATATAATGGTGTGGGTGTGTGTGGGTCGAGCACCGGAAGCATTGGTAAATGTCCTCCACTGTCAACACCCAGGTCAACTTGGTGCCTACGCTTGGGGCGCTCCTCATCGGCGTGGTGTTGGGGGCCGTGTACGTTTTCGTTTCTGTTCGTATGGTGATGATGAAACTGATCCACCGGCCGCGTCGTTCAGGTTCCTCGGAATCACCTTTTTGCAAACCTTCTTTTATGTGCGTACGACGAATCGAGACACTATTCTTCCGGGCTTTTCTTCTCAGCCACCATCGATCTTGAAACAGTACAGAACATACCTCGAAGATACCCTCTTTCTGAAATCGTTGGTGAGCCGAATCACCCATATGTAGCCATATCGTCATGTTTCTGATCCGAATCGTCAGGTTGGCACACTATGGCAAGTCCGTTTCGCGTTGGATGTTCGACGTGTTCGTTGAGTGTCGCATCAATATTGCAGTGCACTAGACGCACTTTCCCTCGTGTTGTGGGGTCGTACTGTCTACTGGTATTTCGTCCTTAACTTTGGCAATCTTACGGCTACTACCAAGGTAGTATGGTAAGCCACGCTCGGTGGTCGTGCTCGAGCTACTGACATTGACCAACTGCTACCTGTAGGAGTGCTGCGGTGGGACAAGTTCTGCTGATTGTGGCATGCATTTATCATCATCGTTTTACAGGCCGAACCCCCAATCACTGGAATTATCGCCTTGGCGGTGCACTTGTGAGTGTTCGGGAAGACCTTGGTGCGTTCTCTTTCGAACGCTGTTGACCACCCTCCAAGGTTTCTAGCGTGGCGTATTCAAATATGTATGTCTGTGATGTTTGTAGAGAATAACATCCATCCTGATGGCTGTAGTGGACCATAAATGGAGGATCTTTGCCATCGTGCTCGTAAGTACTGTCGTCTGGTCTGACGAATCGCCATTACTAACGTTCCCCAGGCAATAGCGTCCTTTGCTTCGGTTTGTGAGTAACGTACATTTCAGAGCTCATAGGGCCTGATCTGATCCGATCGCGCATGTTAGCGAGTCCGATAGGTGAGTGCTCGGGAATATCGTTAGTCTCGCAATCAATGTCGTTTGGATTTTAAGCTGCAACCGTGATAGAGTGCGCTGCCAATCATTTTATGTGTATATGACATGACTCATGGGTGATGGCTTGGACAGGGTGATTGGCATGGAGAAGGGATCATCCAGCAGTGATGTGACTAAAACAGCTGGGGTACGTTGTTACCTACTTGACCTCGGCCAGCCTTGCTCACCAGCGTATCCCAAACGGGATTTCTACACGCACAGTGGTGCACGATCACAGGCGACGCCTTTTCTGCTGTGGTAGACGTCGGTATCGCTGGTTCCATAGCTTATTTGCTTCACCGTGGCCGTGGCCGATTTACCCCGTACGATGCACCATGTCTGGGTTGCAAAGGGCGCGTCGCTGATAGCGTGCCAGGACAAATCGCCTTGTGAACGCGCTCACGTTGTATATCATCGCCAGCGGTTTGATCACGGCGTAAGCGTTGACGGTGGCATGAAAGTGGCATGAGGGACCCAAGCTGACCATGACTGTTGTTTCCAGGATTATCCGAGTGGTCGGGTTGGTTCTCGTATGTGTTCCCTCTCTCTGACGGATGAACGAGGTTATACGATTATTTTTTGTCAGACTTTCGCATACCCAAACACACTGTATTTTATCATTCCTTACATTTCCACATCCAAAGGTGCGCGTGGCATCACATTTTGGCGAGGCAGGCCCTTGACCGATCCTGAACCACAGCATATACCAATGCACTTTTAGCCACGTGAGTTCACTCGAGCGCGCGTTGACCAACGATGGTCGATAATGCTGACCACGCGACGGCGCGACAGGCTCAATTCGCGGGTGACCCGACGCAGGCTAGTGACGACTGCTGTAGGGACAGCGATGGAATGGCAATGTGGGACGATCGAATGCTTGGAAGGGATGAGCACGTCGCGCTCTGGGTCGAACTTGGCGGTGGGCAAGGCGTACGGTTCACACTTTGCGGCGGGCGTTGACGTTCAACCGTGATTGGGTTTTCTTGGGGACCCTCCCGTGCTCCTTTGCACGTGCCTTTTTTCGGTCGTACAACGTACGTGATGTGTTTGTATATAGTACCCAAGTTGAAGCACGTATCTATGTCGTCATCGATCTGTTCGAGTCGGTCTTGTTTCGAGGATGTGTTTGGTGACGAGTCGACGGTGGGGCTTTGGAAAGGTTGTCTCGGTACAGAACGGTCGGGGGTGAAAATACTGATACCATGCGGTAAGTGCAGCAAGACCAACTTGGAAGTTGATCCCTGTTTGTCCACGAGAAGAGGCTTCTCGGAGGTTTTCACGTACGTATGTGTGGTGGCATGGGAACGAGCGGGGCGCCCACGAGCATAAACCGGATCAGGGTGAGTATTGTTGAAAAATACTCAAAATGTCTGATAATATGGGTCAAGTATGAGGGACCGTATTGGACAAAATTATTTGACTTTGATTTGCCAAGTTTTGGACTTGGAATTACACGATTTCTTGACTTTGACCGCTCGTTCCTCAGCTTTGATGCTCCACCTT
>JBBPNP010000222.1:0-42272 GCA_038090955.1 Xerocomellus intermedius
CCCCTCCCTTCCCCCTTCCAGGACAGGCCCCACAAACGTCCCCGTGACTCCTGTCCCCCGCGGTCCCCGTCTCCGGAACCCTCCTTCCCCCTCCAAGCGTCTCCAAGCACCCGTCACTACCCATCGGCTAGCCCAACCAACAATTATCCCACCCTGCTACGGCAACCCCTCCTTCACATGGAACCCACTCTCTTGGCCGGCCCCGTCAACGACACTCGTACCATTGCTCGTCCCCCGTCCCTCTCCCTCCAACACACCTCCCCATTCTTACACTCCCACCTGCCTCCCCATTCGTCCCCTCGCAACAATTCTCCTCACCGCCATTCTCCCCAGCATCTCCGTTCCCAACACCATTCTTCTCCAATCCCAGAGCCCGCTGCCATGTCTCCACGATACGGCTATGGTCCTAGGATGGCAGGCGGTATCCAAGTACTTTCCAATGACTCAAGACCCGATTTCTCAACCTACCAAAGCCCTGGACGTGACTTGCCCACGGACAATGCAAAACTCTCTCCTCTCTCCGCGCGCGCCTTTTCTCTGGACGACGATAGACATCACGTAAAGGCTCCCTCCCTCCAGGTAGAGGATCAGGAGTGTCTGTTGCCTCGAGAGCGGGTACGATCACGTCCCCCCCGTTTGCCATCAGTCGACCCCACGACGGACAACTCCAAGCCTGCCAAGGAGGCTGACTTTCCTGTCCAACCTTTCCTTGAGCGCCACCCAATCCGCGTCTGGGAAGAGCAACCGACAGCTCGTGAGGTATCGCGACGCCTCTCGCCAGCACGCATGCCAGGCATCGTCTGTGACCTTGCGGAAGGGCCTACGTGGTCCGGAACAAGTGGTGATCGGGCAACAGCGTTGCGGCAGGATGTCGTGGAAAATGGTGTGTTGCCCTCTCCATTTTATATGTGGTCGCGCTGTCTCACCACCAGTTCATTAGTGACTGCGCCTCCATTATCCACTCGCAAGGAGTCGCCGCCACCTCATGACCCAACACCGGAGCCTTTGGTGTCTCGCCCGCAGACACCTGCCGAAGGAACATGCCTCGATCCCCAATCACCACTACCGACTCCAATGCAGCCCCGGTCACCCATACAGTCTGAGCCACAAGCACACCTTCCGCAAACCTCGTCTCTGAACTCCTCGACCCCATTTGCGCCAACCTCTCCCGTCCTGGATCTTCACCTCAAGAATTTCGAGACCCAATCTGAGCTTCGGCCTGATCGCTCTGAGACCCAGGTAGACGCGGGCACTGGTGTCCCGCTCACGTCACCTGATCCGATCGTCCCCGAGCCAGTATTAGACAAACCAGAGTTGATGCCGGGGGCCGCGGACGCGGACGCCAGCCTCATGGCTAATCCACTCCCCCGAAAGCCGTCTCCGGAACTTGTTCAACCTGTGCTAGCCTTGGAGCCAGGGACATTTGGAACGTCAGCGCATTCAACGGATGTCAACGTTTCCCAAAGCACAAGTAGGAGTCCCTCGCAACAGTCCATACTCTTGCCCGTTAAAGACGAGCATGATCCGCCTCCTGAGGATATACTGATCTCCCCGCCCGCCGAGCCAGAACCACCATCTCGCCGATCTCCCAAACCAGAGTATACCACCGAGCGAGAACCATCAGTTTCAGAGCAAGCCATGATGGATGTAGACGATGAACTTTTGAGCCTTGTCGAAGACCTTCCTGTTCGTGCCGTACCTGCGGCGTCAAAGGCGCAAGTCGACTCGCGGTTACCTCTACCGATCACTGTAGGTCAGACTACCGGCGCGGGTGCCGAACAGGGCTCAAGCGAAGCCTCTGATGTTCCATCATCATTGGTACCGTCTTCCCAGCCCGTCCCCAAGGGTCCTCTTATGACAGACGAGGAAAAAGACCACGCATCCATGCCCCCTCCAGCAGCACGTAATAAGAAAGCTGAAAAAGACAAGACCACTTTGGCCGCTGGTACGCCAACGGGAAGCAGAAAGAAAAAGGATGGAACGTCAAAAGTACGTATATCGGATTTCATTACGCGACCAACTAATCCTGAAGTCATCTTGCCGTTCAGCCCGCCGCTAAACCGAAACAGCCTCCTAAACCACGAGCCAAACCCGTTCCCAAACCTAAAGCGAAACCCAATGTGGTGGATGCCTCTTCGAAAGCTGGTATTCCCAAGGGCGCAGTAAACGTCAATGCCCGGTCGCGCTCTACCTCTGTCATCCCATACGCTGTGGATGATGCTGTCCCAGAACCAGAACCAGAACCAGATGACAGCGACAAAGAGGATGACAAACTCTACTGCGTATGCAAGACACGATATGACGAAGACCGAATGATGATTGCGTGTGATCGGTGAGTATCGAGGATCATGAAGAATCGTATGCAACTCAAGTAATGACTCTTAGTTGTGACGAATGGTTCCATACACTGTGCGTCAATATGCCAGACCTAGAAATCGATCTCGTTGATCAATTCATATGCCCCCCATGCATTCAAAGTGGGTATCCGTATGCTCTCGGTAATCTGTTGAGCTTATACGTATCAACTCAGAACATCCACATCTGCGGACGACGTGGAAACGGCGGTGTCTCTTTGGACTCCAACACGAGAATCCTTCATCACCCGAAGCATGTCACAAGCCGGCGCGTGGTATGTTCTCAAAATATTGCTCTGACGACTGCGGCAAAAAGTACATGCATACACGCATCGCACAATGGGAGGAATCGGGCGGCGGGCGCGATCTGTTATGGGAGAGTGTCAAGAACGCCGCGAAACGAGAGGGTGTGGTAGTCTGCGCCGTGACGAACGGGGCAGGTCCTAGAATGATGGACGTTGACTCGGAGCCCAAACCTCTCGACTCTGCAGCGAAGCAAAGAGCCGAACGCGAAGTTGCTCGCCTAAACGCACGCCTCGGGGAGGTGGTCAAGGAGCGCGAGCTCATGAAACGTGAATTGGACATGGTGATGTGGCGCGAGAAAGTAGTGGAACTTGCCTCTGAAAGAGCGGGAAAGGTGGACGAGTGTGGATGGGATCAGAGACTCTGCTTTGGTGAGGAAGAATGGGCATACTTTGGTCCGGAGGTGTTGGAAAGCTATGAGGAGGAGCGAGCCAAGGTGGAGTCGGGGGACGATGCCATGCCACTCGATGCCGTCTCCGGAGAGTGGTGGTGTACTGGCAAGAAAAAGTGCGAGCGTCATGCAACGTAAGCTCCCAGTCGTATGTTCCTTGTTCACCTGTTTGACAGCTTTCAAGTTGGCAGAAACTTCGTGCTGCAGAAGTCTCGTTTGACAAAGAGACCAAAGAAGGGATTTTGCTCAAACATACTACGCGCGAGCGCGAGATACGCAAATGCATTGAAGACATACTCTTTCCACAGCCAACCGACACTTTGCAAGCTCCTCCACACCCAGAAATTCAGCTGAATGGGTCCGAGAAACCTCGTTCCATTGGCCATGTTTCAGAAAGAGGGAAAAAGAGGTCATCGTAGCTGCGTATACTTAATGTACTGTACCCTATTGTTCTCGCACTGGACCCTCCGCAATGATATACCCAAAGTTGTAGCCATGAACTCATTTCCTTTTGCCTATAGAACACACAACCTGATTAATGTAATAGCCGTGTTCCCATCAATACCCATCTCCCTCGCCTCCCTCTTTACAGAACCCCTTCTGCTCAAACAAAACCTTTGCCTTGAAATCCTCGCGAGTTTTCTTATTGGCAATGTCGTTTTTGTGATACGGGTCCAGAAATTGATAATCGACTTGTCGTAATGGGACATCGTCCTCTTGATCGAGATCCTAGGTAGACCAAGTGATCAGAAACCGTACAAGAACATGCGGCAGACGTACAATTTCGCCCAATAATACCACATTCTCCCCTCGAATAAGGAAGAGACCGTGCCAGTGTTCCGCAAATGCGTTACCATGGTATATCCGTTCGACGGTATCTTCAAGTACAAGGTTTGCTATGTCAAACGCTGAGAATCTGCAATTAAACTTGACATGTGTCGCCAACTCACCAAATTGATCGTAAGAGCGCAGTACACCATGCAACTTTCGACCGTCTCTGAGGACCACCAGCATCTTTCCTAAGCCGGAGTGTCATAAACGGGGCAAAGGGATTATGGGGATTGGCTCAGGGTGTTGGCTGGCATGGAGTTGACTCGGCAGACGTACTGTCCACACAATCTACCAGGGATCCCGACGTTGTAAATGGGATGAGTGAATCCATGAATTTCCCGTGCTGCTCCCAGGCAGCCAATAAGTAGAGAAAAAAGACAAAAGGAACGGCCAGAAATTATTTGGATGGGTTGTTTGATTTGCGTGCTAAAGTCCAAGTCCAAGATGTGCGCCTGTGGGGTGTTGTCGGACGGTATGCGGTATTGATCGTCATCTGATTTTTGACAACAAGCTGATATGGCCGAGTCGTTAAGGCGAGTGATTTGAATTCACATCATCACTTGGGCATTGCCCGCGTAGGTTCAAATCCTGCTGTCAGCGAATTTTTTCCGTACCGTCTACACGTTACTTTTTTCCGCACCGGCGTGTCTGGACTCTCTTGTGGGTCCGATATCCGCGATTTCACTCTTTCACCATCCATGATAGAGACGATTTATATCGCCAGGCATGGTAAGTCTCCCATCGCCCATACTCCTCTGTGAACTTGTAAATATCCTGCAGGCTTTAGAGCTAACTGGGAAACCTCAAACTGGTCAGTAAAGGGTTGTGGTATCACAACAGACATGTCACATAAGAACCATGGTGTAGGACAAACCCGACAGGTCTCGCCAGAGATCCCCCTCTAGCTGCATACGGAGAAGTAAGAGAGCCGGTGCTCTGCGCCGTAAATCTTACATGTTGCATCGCAGGCTCAAGCTGTAGTGTTGGCATCGTACCTAGAGTCTCTGCCAAAGGACAAACAGCCAAGTGCAATCTTCAGCTCTCCATACTGTAAGCGCCTGCCTTTTTTATCATCTGGTATGTGAACGTCCGTACCGTGTGTATAGATCGTTGCCTTCAAACTTGTCAACCCGTCGCAGAACGCTTGTCTCTGCCGATCTATATCGAGCACGGTCTGACTACCATCGTGTGATGCATTCTAACGTCTGACAGGCGCATGCAGGATTATCAGAATGGTATTCCCCTGTTGCCCCGGGCACAGGCTTGTTTCCTCGGCCAAAGAGTGCCATCGAATTGCGAGCCATGTTACCCGAGATCAGTCCATCCTGGAACACGGTGGAAATCGATCCTTCTTGGGGCTCTCTCTGGCTCCCTCCTCGCAAGGGAGAAGACCTAGAAGGGATCCACGCCCGCATGTCTGACTTTCTCAGACGGTTCCTCCATCAGATCGATACACGATCGGACGTGTGTCATCATAAGAACGTCCTCCTCCTCTCACATGCAGCGCCGATCATCGCCATGTGTCGACATCTTCTTGCACGACCAGAGTTGCCGCTTAGAGTCGGGTGCTGCACGTTGTCTCAGTTTTCTCGCAAGCATGACGCTGCTGGTGGGCAAGAGGCTTCTCGATGGGAAGCGGTATCACTGGCCTCCTCTGCTCATTTGACCGACCAGGCGTCCTTGAGGGACTGGGGATTCGAGGATATTATGACTGACGATGTTACTGGCAAGGTGTGTCCTCATCTAAGATCCTGAAAAAAAGCTTCACCACGTCTGCCGATAGGTCGTCCATGACGTTGGAGTACCAGGCACAGAGGAAGAGGGAGACGACACATTTGGACCTACTCCAGCATACTACAAGTTGTGAGGTTTCATACCCTATTAGATGTGAGTATCGTACGGAAGAAGCACAGTGATCGCCCTCTATCGTGGCAAATATGATTACATTCCAGTGACTGCGCAAGTAGATTCGAAGAATCTCTACGGGAACGAGATGTATGCGCTCGCGTAGCTCACGCTGGAGCCTGTAATGCTGGTACATTTGCTGCTCTGTTCGTAGCGTACAAACTGCAGTTTCGCTTTCTTACCCTCCTTCTCGATCACCGAAAGCATACCGAGAAGCACGCCTATCGGTTTCCTCCCACAGATGGTGTTGCCTGTCCGGTCTAGATACTCCAAGAATTTCATGTGGGAGTCTGTCGCAGGGAAGTCTCCCTCGGACAATGGCGATAAGGTCAGAATGTCCATGGCTTCCTGATCTAGATCGCGTATCGAATCGTAAATTGGTCTCTCAGATAAATTCTGGTGAGCGCCGTGGCTCTTGAGATAAATGCCGGGTGCGTCGTTGGGTAGTGGCTCTGGATAGTAGAAGGTGTATCCGTACGATCTACCCCTATGGATAATCAACGAGGAAAATCGCTGCGATCAGAGCAACTCACCAATGACAGAAATCGCTCGAGATCACGAAGAAGTTTTCCGGATCAGCAAAATAAGGCGCAAGGATACTTCCATAGGTTTTCTGCTGAGAATGATTGATGGAGCCAACAAGAATTGGTACCACAGTGATATCGGAACTAGCATGACACGAGTTAGTGGGATAAAGAATTGGGGGGATAACTGACTCTTTAAATATCTGATATACGTATGGGAGATGCATCTCGATGCTATGCTCGTCCTTGTCCGTGCCAATCGACATGGTTCCGAATTTGCCCGTGTTCTTCAGGTCCCCTATAACTGGGGAGGCAGTCACGATCTGCTCTATCTGATGGAATCCCCTCTCAGCGACTTACTCTCCTTGTCAAGACATAGCTTTCCCAAGGGCGTGGCATAATAATCGCAGCCAGAAACATCACAACGGTTCAGATGGACATGATGTGCAGGGCCAAGAATGAAGACCCGCTTTCTTCAGTGATACGAATGAGATCGGTCTCATCCAAGTTTGAGGGGACTCACATTCCTTTTGGGTCAATGGACCTATATGCCCAGGCGGCAGCGCGTCCTGACCACATGTAGCCGGCGTGTCTGGAGATCGTGTAGTCAGATGCCAGACGACTAGATAAGAGAGTAGTGCAAACGAACGGAGCGATGATCGCTCTGCACCCTGCGATGGGAGGTGTGAAATTTTGTTCATCAGAGGATTGCACGGCTGCTAGCCATCCACCCAACTGCTCGCCCAACACCTGCGCTGTGACGGATCATTCGTGGCGTGAAGAGTATCCAAGTGCTGCACGAGATCTACCATCGCTTTCGTACCAGGACCCAGCATGCTCCGCAGGCCTGCGCACGGACAGGGTTGGTTAGATAGTGAGTGAGTGGAGAGACGTACTTGCCTTGTGCTACTCATGTTCTCCTGCGGCGACAGTGAACGTGCTGGTCTGCGAAAGAAGTGCAGGAGAGTTGACTGCATTAGGAAAGTTGGCGTAGATAGTACACTCGAATGTCATATAAATGCATGATGCTTCTTAATTAGAGCATAGTCGCACTTGGCTACCTCCAGCATATGGAATGGATACATGTGACAAGAGAAAACACGATAACAAACTACTCCTCTGACCGCAGACGTGCAGCAGGATTCGTCACCTTGACGCCAAGGGCCTTGGCCCTTTGATGCAGAGAGGTCACCAAGTGATCAGGAGTTGTCAAAGGGAGTAACGTACCGCTCGAGGATAAGGGTGCGGTTTCGGCTGCTAACATTGTGTGCGATCTCTGCAGCGTAACTTTTGTTGTGCATAAGGAGGACGTCCACCTCCTTGATATTGCTGACAAGGAACTTCTTGTAGCCATTGGGAAGTAGGTGACGGGTCTATGGGCAGGAGATGCAGCCTGACGACGACTCGGGAGAGGAGATTGTTACCTTTTTGTTGCTCCCGTAGCCAATCTTGGGCATTGGAAGCTGCCCCTTGAAACGACGCCTCACTCTGTTGTCAATACCCTTTGGTTTTCGCCATGCCTCCTTGACACTGTGGTAACGATCGGACTGGTGGCGCCTGTATGGGACGGTAAGGGACTATAAAGAAGTCATGAGGGGTCCACGGACTTGAACGGTTTGGTGCGCTTTTTGACGATGGGGATCTTGACGGCCATGGCGATCTGAAGAGAGGTGTCAGTATAGAGTCAAGTTGGGTGTTCACAAACGGCAAAAGTGGAGTACAAGACTACATCATCCACGCATCCAACCACGCATCCACCCCCGGCATCTCTCTACGGAACTCGAAACTCTCGAAACAAGATATCACGTCCATTGTGAGTTTCTGGGAGAGCGTACTCACGATTTCTGAGCTGGAGGACGATCTGGGTGGGCACGACAATGACAACTCCTCCAAGTGGTATGACGAGGAAGGGACAAATACACGTCAACATCCGTGGCTGTGTTGTGACCCCCTAGGGAGAGGTGGCGAGGGCTTGGCAGTGGTTACGATCACTCGTTCCCCTTCCCCGAGAGCCTTGCTGCGGGTGATTACATAGCGCGTTTGACCAGGCTCTACTGAGGAAAGTGGTCCCACCCAGGAGCACAGTCGCTGTGGCACCGCCGTGTGAAGGTGGACTTGATTGCGGCGCTGACCAAGTCAAACCCATCAGCTAATACATAGCCTAAAAGATTTTATTCACACCAGTTGAATCCGACCGCTCAATCTGCCAGATTCCGCTCTCCCGTTTAGTCCCTTTTTATGATCGCAGAGCCCGCTCTCGATTTCGACGATGACTGGCTTGCTCCCGCCCCGCCCATGCTTTACAGGGCAGCCAGTGTAGGCAATAGCTGGGGTGTCACCTGCATCGGGCGTGGCTTCGACTGGAACTCCAATGAGGACCATCCTCAAAGTCCACCCTCCACCAGCCTCTCCTCTTCCGACAAAACAAAACAGTTATCCGTCCCTGATCTCCCACAGCGCACGTCTATAAAACCACCAACTACACCTCGACGGTCCCCTCCAATATCCGTGGTCACTACTCCCCCACTCAAGTCACAGACTCTTGTCCTGGAGCCTGACATCCTGCCCTCGTCGCAATTGATGGACTCGCCAATCTCCGGTTCACCTTTGCCATATTCCCCGTTCGGATCCTTGCAGGCACCTGTCCCTTTTCAGTCGAATGCAACCGAGGTCAATCATTCACTATCATCACGTTCTCCCACTCTTTCGCGTCCTCGCAGGCGGTCTTCCCAGCAGCGCGTCTCTCTAATTGCTGGTCGTGTCTCAATCGCCCCGATTGATCCACCTTCACCGACCCCAGACATGCCACAGATTCTCCGTCGATCTGGTAGTACCGGAAACCTGCTGTCGTCTGTCCTCGGCACCGGACCTCCAACCCCAACATCCGATGGACAGATGCTTCCAGATCAAAAAACCATTTCAGATTTTTTTATCGAGCGAGAAATTGGCCGAGGTGCATACGGCTTGGTCAAAAGAGCTCGGGAGTATAGGTCTGATGGCACTCTTGGGGTAAGGAGCTAGTCTTTCACACCACGGAAACTAGCTCTCACGGTGCAGTAGCCACCCCTGGTCATCAAGCAGATAATCAAGTCGCGTATTCTTGCCGATTGCTGGAAACGGCACCATGAATACGGAACGATACCAATAGAGATTTATGTCATGTCTCTCATATCCGCCACGTCATACTCCCTCCCTCCTCCTCGTCCTTGGGATCCGAGACGACATCATCGCTCAATATCACCGCCATGTATCCTCGAATCGGATTCCTATTGGGAGGAGGGCAAGGTAGTCAAGGGTCACCCGAATATATGCCCTCTATTAGACTTCTTCGAAGATAATCATTACTACTACCTCGTCTTACCATCCACATCCCCCGAACAGCTTCCAAATGAACCCCACCCTCCTACAGATCTTTTTGATTTGGTAGAAGCATATCCAGAAGGCCTTCCCCCTGTCTCCGTACGGAGCTATCTTGGCCAGCTGGCTGATGCTCTCTGTTTTCTGCACGACCGCGGGATTGGTAAGTGTTGCGCCAATGACAGTGAAATGAGCGTTTGACAGATCTGTGCAGTTCACCGTGACGTGAAAGACGAGAACGTAGTCCTCGGCCCAGATGGCCTATGTGTTCTGATAGATTTTGGTAGTTCAGGACTGATCAAGAATACCGGTTGGGATACGTTTAGCGGGACGTAAGTCTCTTGCTTTCTCAAACCGATTCTGTCCTGAATATGAACCCTGGCAAGACTGGACTATGCCGGACCAGAAATCCTACGAGGCGAGCGGTATTATGGAAAAGAACAGGACGTTTGGGCGTTCGGGGTCGTGGCCTACGTTCTCCTAGTTGGGGAATGTCCATTTTTAACTGCAGCTGAAGCACAGGAGGGCTTGGGGTCACCATTCGCAAATGCGTCGATCGCTTTAGACGAACACTGTGGTGACGACAAGGCGAATGATGGGGAGGAATGCGACGGAGGGGGTGCTCTCGGGGACGCTGCAGCACTCGTGAGGGCGTGTTTGCAGGTGGAAGTCGACGCAAGACCGACCTTCGAAGGCATTCTCCGGTGTCGTTTCCTGAGTGGTCAAGATGGCTGGGGAATGAAGAAGCTATATGGAAATCAACTACAAATCTCCCCACAGCCGAGCGCATTTCCTGCATGCGTCACCTGATCGAGAGGAACGAGGCTAACGTCTGGCTACAGGACCTCGCGAGGCATCCCATCATCTCAATTTCATGAGGGGAAATTGGCTGGTTATGGTATGTAGTTAAAGATTTGGCGCATTATTCCTGCTTGGCCTCTACTTTTACGTCTCGATCTATCACTAGCCATCTCAGAGTGTCGAGCAAGTAATGATCAGCGATCAAGTGTCTTATCATTGTCAGCACCGGGAGAAATACATGTATCAATACCTGTAGCGACTTGAACAATAGAAGAACTGTATCCGATGGTGGATTCGAGTGATACTAAGTCTGGTGGACCCCCACAACCAGTCGCGGAGTTAGAATTCAGCGTGGCTGGTGTTGGTCGGAGTTGACGGCATATCAGTTTATCAGCAGCATCGAATCACATCGATTTTGAATCGATAAAAATTTTCGGAGCGGAAGGGTATAACTATCAGCAAACATCTGACAACTCTTTCTTTCTTTCCTACCACCACGTCCTCTTCCTTCCTCGCCTTTTTTTCTTTCATTTCTGTACACATAAGTGAGTATGATCTTATCCATCTCTCATCTCATCTTCCTCCCCCTTCCCCCCTCGATGGGTGCCGTCGTTCTGCTCGTCTGATATTACTGATCTTTGCGATCAGCATCTTTGACATTGCATACTCATCTTCCGTACGTAGAAACTCATCAAAATGGGAAAGGAAAAGACCCACGTTAACGTCGTTGGTGGGTAGCATCTCCCGCCGTCGATACCCCCACTGATCAAGTCATCGCAGTCATCGGTCACGTCGATTCCGGCAAATCAACCACTACTGGCCACTTGATCTACAAATGCGGTGGTATCGACAAGCGTACTATCGAAAAGTTCGAGAAGGAAGCCGCTGAGCTCGGAAAAGGTTCTTTCAAGTATGGTGAGGCTCGATCAGATGTGATCGATGTGGCAGGTCGCTGATGAAATGTCTAGCATGGGTGCTCGACAAGCTCAAGGCTGAGCGTGAGCGTGGGATCACGATCGATATCGCCCTCTGGAAATTCGAAACTCCCAAGTACATGGTCACCGTATGTCGTTGCTCTTGAAGCACGTAGCGGATGTATGCTCACACGGAACATCAGGTTATTGACGCCCCTGGACACCGTGACTTTATCAAAAACATGATCACCGGTACCTCCCAGGCTGACTGTGCCGTCCTCATTATCGCCGGTGGTACCGGTGAGTTCGAGGCTGGTATCTCCAAGGACGGTCAGACCCGTGAACACGCTCTTCTGGCTTTCACCCTCGGTGTGCGTCAGCTCATCGTCGCTGTAAACAAGATGGACACGACCAAGGTGTGTTATACATTCTCCTCTGATGAATGTGGTTTGATGTGTCGCCAATAGTGGAGCGAGGACCGGTTCAATGAAATTGTCAAAGAAACCTCGACCTTCATTAAGAAGGTCGGTTACAACCCCAAGGCTGTTGCTTTCGTACCCATCTCTGGCTGGCATGGTGACAACATGTTGGAGGAGTCCCCCAAGTGAGCATTATGTTACCAATTTGGCCTCCAGCATTCTCAAAGTATCGCAATAGCATGCCCTGGTACAAGGGCTGGACTAAGGAGATCAAGAGTGGTGTCGTCAAGGGGAAGACCCTCCTCGATGCCATCGATGCCATTGAGCCCCCTGTTCGTCCCTCCGACAAACCTCTTCGTCTTCCTCTCCAGGATGTCTACAAGATCGGTGGTATCGGAACAGTACCCGTCGGTCGTGTTGAAACTGGTATTATCAAGGCTGGCATGGTCGTTACTTTCGCACCCACAAACGTGACCACTGAAGTCAAGTCCGTTGAAATGCACCACGAGCAGCTTGTTGAGGGTGTCCCTGGTGATAACGTCGGTTTCAACGTCAAGTATGCCATTTATCTGTCGAGACTATTGTCGCCTCACCCACTTGTTTACAGGAACGTCTCCGTCAAGGATATTCGTCGTGGGAACGTAGCTTCCGACTCCAAGAATGACCCCGCAAAGGAGGCTGCCTCCTTCAATGCTCAGGTCATCGTCCTCAACCACCCCGGTCAGATTGGTGCTGGTTACGCTCCAGTGCTCGACTGTCACACCGCCCACATCGCCTGCAAGTTCGCTGAGCTCATTGAGAAGATTGATCGTCGGAGTGGCAAGTCTCTTGAGCAGGCGCCCAAGTTTGTGAAGTCAGGTGATGCTTGCATTGTCAAACTTGTTCCTTCGAAGCCCATGTGTGTCGAGTCATACAACGAGTACCCACCTTTGGGTCGGTTTGCCGTTCGTGACATGAGACAGACCGTCGCCGTTGGTGTCATCAAATCTGTTGACAAGACCGACAAGTCTGGTGGTAAAGGTGAGGTTTTCATATTCTATTCAGTGTCGGCAACCATACTCATTCTTCCCTCAGTTACCAAATCCGCTGAGAAGGCCGCCAAGAAGAAGTAAATAGATGTAGAATTTACTGTATCCTTCTTTTTTTCTGCCTCTCTCGTGCTCTTTGTTTCCTTCGCTTTTTACGGTGTGCATACCTACCGTGTCCCTTTACTACGCGCTGTCTGTACGAACATTGATGAAAGACGAGTGCATTAGGTCTTGCCCAACCCAACTTTGCTGGTTGCTCACCGAGTGTTGTTCGCGCAACGCCTCCAATATGAACATTTCCTTGGCAGAGAAACGACCAGTAATTGAAACAACCTACCGAGCTGGTCGAGCTGTGGCCCACGAATCAGCTGAAATTATTGACTACATATGTCTGCTGTCCAGATGGAATATTACACGTTGCTTAGATTCCGAGATAAATGGTTGACGAAATAGATATTCATAACTTGAACACACCCCTCCGTGGTCATGACTTTGGTGAGACACTTCATCGGACTCAAGCACGCGGAGTAATGTCTACGTGGAAAATGCTACTGGTTCCTGGCCCCAAAGATGTCCAGGCCCTGAGAAAGTTCAGATGACAGTTGCCCTCTCAGCGGCCTGTCGTGGGGGACGATCGATATCGTTCATTGTTGGGTAATAATATGCGCATCACATCGCGACAATACATGAGGGTGTTGTCATGAGGGGACTCAGATGCTACCATGTTTGAATTCCAGTGGCCACTGGCAAAGTGACCGCTGTCGTTCACGCGGTCTTGGCAGCCTGACGAACGTGTGTCCTCTTAAAGTTTTTAATGCCGGAACATTGTGTGAATACCTGCCCAGCTCTTTCTCCAGGTGAACGATGGTTGAGCCCAAGGCAATCATCCGCACGTACAGGACCGACGATGAAAAAGTTGTCAAATTCACGCTCGGGCTAGCCGCTATGGAAGGACTTGCGGTAGCCAACAGCCGAGGTAGACCCAAGTTCCCCCCCTGTAACAAAAAAAGTCTACACACTGATTGTCATGCAGCTGCATTCCATCCATTGACCCTGAGCTTATGGGTCGGGTTGTCGTGTATCATGATTCAGTTACTGGATTGGTGGCCGAAACCAGAGTATCGCTTGTTGGGATGGTTGTTGCCGCTGCCAGCTTTCGGTTGTTGGGGGGTTCCGATATTGTTCGCGATCGATTGGTACATACCTGCCCTTGACTGACGTATGTGCACTAAGTCGTCCTCCAGGATTAATCGACCATACTTTGAAGATGCTGCATCCGACCTCATGCATAGGCCCGATTTCGCAAACCTGCAAAAATACTACGCTCGCTCACCCTCCTCGGGGCTTTTTATTCTTGAATACGGTGACAAGTTCATTGGGCTCATTGCCATTGATGCCTCGAGGGATTCGCAATCGGAACAGGGTTTTGTGAAGAAGACCGAACAAGGCCACATACTTGCAGACAAGACCAAAAATTTCTACTCCAGTGGTACCTCCTCGGTTGCGACCATCCGACACTTTTACGTGGAGGAGCGCTTTCGCAAGTCTAACGTGCAGCAGGACATGCTAGCGTTTGCAGCCCGCCATGTTTTCACGACGGCACAGGATGTCAACGTCCTCAAAGCCTCGGCCACTCCTCTTCTTGGGTATAAATACAACTCCTTGCGTGAATTGGGATTCTCGGTGGAGAAACAGGTCGGTAAACTTGGCATGCTTGGCTGGAGGGTAGACGCAATGGGTCTGGAGAGAGCCCGATGGGAGAGGGATCAGAGCAAGGACTCGTCTAATCTTTGAGATTGTTGAACTAGGACTAGTTTTCATAATGATGCAATAGTCGAACCATTCGCAATGCACGATGGCGCTTCTTCCTTCCATCGTTGCTGACCCAAGCGGCTTGCGCCCACATCAACCGTTGATTCTTGTTCAATCCTCTGCTTCTCAAACGTGCTTGCCTGTGCTCTGCAGCCTTATCCAACCTACGAAGCGTCCGGCACAAACTTTGTTGTTCTGTTTTCTTTACCCTCCAACATCACTGATTGCAGACTGGCCGAACACCTCGAATGGCTCGCTAAAGGTGTTTGACTACACTGAACGAGTTCCTGGATACGACGAAACGCGTGATTCACGCGGTGAAATTCTAGCCGCTGTTCGTTCAGGTCAGTATACCCTTGAGGAGGGAGACAAGCGATGCTCATCGCAAACAGTTCCCCCTGGATCACTCCATGTGATCATAGACTCTGTCGACACCCTTGCCACAGATCTCGCATCAAACTCTCAGACGTACAAGTTTATCAGATCCCTTCTTGGCCTTATCATATCCCGTTCGCGTGTGTAGTATCCGTACTAGTCCATCCTGCATTTTGCTCACCGTGTTTGCCGCAGAGCCGTCTGTGTTGATTCTGCATCTTCTTCGCTGTCCTATACTACCAATATTGACACAGACCCACCTCTCGGCAACTCTGACACACATTATTGCCCACCCTCCGTCTCTCCTTACCCACCTCGCATCTTCGTACCTTGCGCCACCGCCACCTGCTGGACCAGCTGAAAAGTTTTGGACCGTCTTTATTCCAGTTTCCGAACGTGTCCATGAAAGCGAGGCTCTCGTCTATGGGTCCGAGGGTAGTGGCACATGTTCCGGAGGAGGGGCAGATCTACCAGAGTTTGTTGTCGAGCTGATAATCAGAGGAATAGTCGCAGAGGGACGTAAGCGAGGGATCGAGCGGACAATCGAGGCATGGAGTGATAGCGGTCCAGAACACCTTCAAAGGCTGGTTAGCTTGAAGAGCATCTGGTCTCGAAGCAAATTCCCTGACGAGGTCTGTCGCCTCGCTCTGGAGTCGACCATCGTCTGATCGAAATTTTTAGAAGCCACCCGACACAACACAGAGTGTATCCTTCAATTTAAAACTTACTCCATCCCAGGAGAAATCGAGAGCACAAGTCCCTCTGCCTTACGCCCACGAAGGTCAGATCTCTCTCTCGTGTGCAACTGAGGATGTAAATATCGTATTGCAGGTAAACTCACGCCTTCAATTCCTTCTACGAGAGGAGCAATTTTATATGAACCGGACTCAGCTGATGACATTGACGATGATGATCCCGATGAAGATCTCGATATATAAAAATAGCGACTGTGCCAGTGTTTTGCAGTTGGGAACTACGACTATTTAAATCGATGACACATTATAATAGATTTGGGAGCTTGAAGCATGGGGCTCATTACTCGAGACCTTCTCGTCTTCTTACCCTCAATTTAACCAGCAGCTTTCCAGTCTCCAAGATAAAGTAGTCCTTCAGGGAGTCCATCCAACTCGTTGGATCGAAGTTGTCATCGAATTCCATGTCAAAATGCATGATGAACAGGGACATAACTGCCCTCAATTCGAGCATCGCCAGGGTCTTTCCCGCACAGTTTGCTGGCCCCATAGAAAAGGGTATGAAGGCACTACGGTCCAATACGAACTCATGCGAATCAGGAGTCTCCATAATCCATCGATCTGGCCAGAATTCTTCCGGGCGTGGAGAGAAATACCTCGGATCACGATGCAGTGTGTAAGGAGGTACTTGGATATGAGTACCCTCTTTGATGTAGCTGGATGACGTGTGAGTTAAGAACTGTAAAGCTTTGTGACAACCGTACTGAGTGCCTATCAACTTGCCTCTCGTACCCCTCGCGGGTGCACGCTGTAGTGTCGTTGGGACGGGAGGCTGGAGACGCAGAACTTCATTTCTGACATGACCATACAAAAATAAAATAAAGAGTCGGCACCCTTCCTTGAGAAAACTGGATGAAACGCACATCACTGCATTTAAGAAAGGGAGATTGGGCAAGATTTCTGTGTCGAGAGCGCTTGTTTCTGTCGGCGGGAACATTGCATCTATCTCTTCACGTAAACGCGCGTAGTACGTTGGGTTCGTGAGTAGATAAAATATAGCGTTTCTCAAGACTGTAGCTGTTGTGTCTGCACCTGCTATGATGGTCAGAAGCGAGTTCGTTACAATCAATGGGAAGGGTGATTCTTGTGAATCAGCGTGGTATGCCGTGATCTGAATTCAGCACTCAGTGAAACATGACTGTAGCAGACATAGGGCATACTTACCAAGTGATAAAAAAGATCCTTCCTAACTGGCTCTTGATCATACCGTATCTTGGCCCGTTGGACACCAAACGATCCAAAAGCGCGCATTGGTTCTCCGAAGTAGGGAAGGTTGCGCAACACACGTGAAAACCATGGGACAGATTGGCACAAAGCAGCATAGCTGGGGAAGCGGTGAGAGAATGATGACGAAAAATAGCATAGACTGACTAGAGTGACCTTGACATGTTGGGCAAGAGCTGTTCACTATCACCGTCCCGCATGAGCTCGAATCCACCCCCGAAACTTGAGTGGCCGTGTTTTGCAGTTAAGAATGATTTAAGCTGTCTAAGTACTGGGTCTGACTCACGCCATGTCTCCCATGAAATCAAACCTGGCACTAGTATAAGCAAGAGGAATCATGTGCAGATAACACTTACGTGAAGTACCCGATCCAAGTTGCGATGTCGACGGAAGCAACTCTACCTTGTTCCTTACAGATAGTTTTAAGAGTATTAATCAGTTGGCGAGTACGCAGAAGCATCAGCTCCTCGTAATCCTTCAGAGGAGCGTTTGCAAAAGCTTTGTTCCAAGCTTTCCGTAATACCGCATGGCGCTGCAAGTCGCGTGTACTGATCAAGTTGAGATGTTCCACATCCTTGTTACTGATTGGAGTCATTTGCCTCCCCTTATATACTGATCGGAACGGAGATGAACCCGAAGTTCGCATGATAGCTATATTTGTGAATCTCACCAGGTCCCTTTGGCATTCCTTGCGAGCCGAGAATGTATGGAAGCATGTCTTTGTCTGTAACAGAGAGTTCGTTTGGCCCTTGACCGCCATCAGCACTGCGGGCCAGAGTGACACGCATTGAGTAGCGTACCAATACGGACGATCGGACCATATTGATCGTGTAATAGTTTGCGGTAATGGTGGGCTTTCCCGCGGGACGAAATTACTACTGCCCACAGCTGAGATATCTTGCACATGATGGGGCCAGGATACTTTGCGAGAGGGTGAAATGGGGAGAGGCGATACACCACAATCGACGTGAACAGAGTCGCAAAGAAAAGGATATACGCTGCCAGAAAGGCTGTCGGAAATGAGACTGCACGGTTGGTCAAGACCCATGTCGGAAGTAAGGGGACTGTCAAGACGAGCAGCAAACTCCACGAGAGAGATGGCTCATGCTGATTGAACCAACGGTGCGCAGCCTGGGAGTAACGAAATGAATCACGGGTTACTCTGAGACTACAGACAGAAAGCCCACCAAGGCACAGAGAATGTCAAATGTTAATGCGCTCGCTAATGAGGTCATGACGTGTAACTTCTGCAATCCGTAGATAGCGAGTAGTCACACGAAGTAGAAGAGTCGAATCACAACAAGTATCTGAAGCAGATACTCGAAGTTTTATATATACGATGGGGAGGCAGTACTACTCTGAGACAGGGCGCAACTGTCGGTCGACGCTTAGACTGTGTAGTACTGTCAATCGTTTGTCAATCTCTTGTCACCATAATTGACAAACTCCGACGATGTACTCGATAAGGCAATCCAACACCGGTCCGGAGGCTGTACTACGGTCTCGAACGCTATGACGTAAACTCTATTTTCTGTCCCTTTAAGTTTGGGCCAAAGGTTTGCAGAATGCGTGGGAATGTGACACAAAATTGCGGGAACTTCTAGATAGCGAGTAGTTACACGAAGTAAAAAGTTGAATCACAACGAGTATCTGAAGCAGATACTCGAATTTTTATATATACGATGGGGAGGCAGTACTACTCTGAGACAGGGCGCAGGTGCCGATCTACAAGCTGTAGCTGTGCCAAAATGCCACATAGCCGAGCCAAAAGCTCGCTTAGTTCAGGGTTTTGCCCATTTTGGAAACACGCAGCCAATCAGAGCTCTCCCTTCTGCGGGACAAGCCATCTATTTTTCAAAATCGGTCCAGCTGACTCCAGCATTGGGCCGGGCCCACCAAATAAAGAAATCCATGCTGTAAGAACACACTTTGGGATCGTTTACAAGGCTCAGCCAATGAGAGCGCTCGCTTAGTTGCTAAAGAGCTGTTGACCGCCGTTCATTTCAGCTGCCCGACAGATTTGAAGAGGCGTCAAACGATAACGTTACTCGTCAGCTTTGCAGATGCGGCGCAGCTGTCGGTCGATGGTTAGACTAGTACTGTCAATCGTTTGTCCATCTCTTGTCACCATAATTGACAGATGCGGCTCGATAAGGCAATCCAACACCGGGAGGCTGTACTAGCATCGACAACTCACAAACGCTCGAAGAGCTCACTTTTGGACAGGCAAAAGTGCAACTAAACAAGCACGTAACTTGTGTTTTCTGCTGATACGGTTGCTCGTCTCATGCAGCCATTTGGTGTGCTGTTACTCACACCGCTATCATGCGTGTAGCATAGACACGTTGCGACAGTTTGATCATCGTCCGGTGTCCCCGAGGAGACTTCGTTGAGTGAATTGATAGATGGCATCTCTATGATTGATGTATGTAGTTTAATGACTACGGACCTTTCACGACGTACTATGCTTAGTACATCCGCATTCCACACTGTCAATTTTACTCGGACCCACGAATCACCCCTTCCATACCACTGCTCATGATGTGCTTCCCGTCAATGGGAATGCAGCTGACCATGTACTTTCTCGATCCTCGATTTCGATTGTTTATGTGGGTTGTTTCGTGGAGATTATCACAACGTCGAATGCGCCCGTATACTACAGCCAACTTGTATGTAGCATATTATTCACAAGTAGTGATGTTGATATACATGAAGTGCCAACTAGTATTTCCTTTGCCGTCATGAGAAAATGATTAGTATATGATGCATTGGTAAGAGAATAGTCATGGGAGTAAATTCCTCCTTCGAAGAAAAGACATTGTTGTTCCCGTGAATCGGTGTGGCCTGTCGTGTACGAAATGCCACAAGTCTGTGATCCATGTTTTCCGTGTGCAGAGTCTCTGAGTATCCGAGCTACATCGCCCGCGCTGTATTTTTTCCCAGAAATAGGTGCCAAACAGAATACAAGAAACAAGCCTCAGTCTCTCTTGTTGCTCTGGCTTCCTGGATTGGATGATCGAGTCTGCAGGTCATCAGAAACACCGTGACCTAGAGTATTTTGGCAGTCGCGTCTGACCCCGAGAGGAGGGTCGAGGTGGCGGACTGAGGGCGAGTGCTCTGGGCGTGCTGTGTGGTGATCAATCTCGGAGTGAAGATGGGCCTGAGGCGGCTGGTCTGACATGAAAAAAAAAATTACACTAGTACACGTCTGGGGTCCTGGCCACATGACAGTGAAACTGTTCGAAAAAATTGGCAACTTTCCATGGACTTTTGAAAACAGCTGTAAGTGTGGTGTCGTCGTTCAATGCGAACTCGAAAACCAAAGTTCTGCTTATTCGTGAATCGTCCTCTTTATCCTCTGACTAATTTTGGCGATGAGTCCGTTCAGCCGCCCTTCTACCCCTCGACCCGAGGGGACCATGAGGGAAGATTGTAACGCTCGGCGAGTCGGCGAGGCTCGACGGTCTTCGCACTGGTGGGTGTCAAGGAAACTGTTGGCTGGTATTAAGCGGCGTGCCTTTGCTGTGGTTGGGTTACCTTGAATGGTTAAATTGTGAACCCACCCTTGCTAAGTGCCAATCGGTTTTTTCTTTCTATGGATGCGGACCATTACTCACCTCATGGACAACTTGGACGAACGTGCCGGTGCCGTAACTTGAGTCAGGTACGCCACTTGATCGCATTGCGCCGATCTGCAGCCTTGTGCTTTGCACACAACTGCTTTCTAGATGAGTGAGAATCAGTCCCAGCCTATTCTCAACCCAAACATATACCTCAACTACCTCCAACCCACCGTTGCGAGCGAGTATGAAATAGCAAGAAATGTTTATCTTGTTACCTTTGGGGTACGAAGCCCGTGTCTCATCGGAATGATGATTGACAGTGCTGCCATAGGCTCTACTATGGGATATACTTTCCAGCCTACCCAAGGATTGGACACTAATTCGAACAACCAAACCTTCCCCAGTGCTATTCGCTTACTTTTCATCCAGGTATGTAACTCACTTTCAAAACAAGTTCACTATCCTGATCATTTCAATCAGGACATGTGCACTTGCCGTGGTATTCATGTCGGCATTGGGGAAAAGTAAGTTACTCATCAAGTGCGTAGACTACCTCTGGAAATGAACACACCCCGTTTCCCTTAGCTGGTCCCGTCCAACATTGCGGTGTCATGGCACTGATCCTCTGCATATTCTGGATTTTTGCATCCGGATCGTCCTCATATCTCTTCCTCAAACGTGTCCATACTGTTTTTCTCCATGATAGACTCGTTTGTCATGCTTTTACAGTTTTTTGGGTTGCCGGGGTTGGCGCCTCCACGGTAGTGTTTCCTGGGTTGTTGCACGATCACTATGAAATCGCAAACACAAAGCACTGCATCAGCGTCAAAATCGAGAGTTACGTGTTCGCGGCGTTCATTGTGTTCGCGCTGTTCGACGCTTTCGTATTCTTTGCGATCACTTACAAAATTCGCATGTTCCATTGCCCGAAAAAACCGACGAATTGGAAGGCTTTTTGCTGTGCAGAAGCTCTTCCTCATCTTTCCCAGGCAGTTCTACAGGGTGGACAGCAATATTATATGTACGTTTCTCTTCCTCTCCGATCATAATTCAAGTACTAAGACTACTGCGCAGGATCACAACAGGCGTAAACGTTACGCGCACAGTTTTAGCTCTATTGCCCAATGTTTCTCCAGTTTTGCAACTATCGCCTTCGGTTCCCGCAGTGGCACTTACGAGCGCGATGGCGTGTCGTGTCTTTCGGAATCTCAAATTAGAGGCACTGCAACAGACAGAAGAAGTTGAAAACGTGACCACGATCCGATTTGTGAACAGAGAACATGTCGATGTCTATCTGCCAAAGAACACAGATGTTTCTTTCGCGGAAGTTGATTTGGGACAATGTTGACGGTGATTGGTGTGAGGTTTGGGAACATGAGTTAATGATCGGTATCTATGACAGTTTATTGTAACATTGCGACATGTATCACTATATACCACGGAACAAAACACGAGGATGGGCCAAAGCTACAGAGATCAGTGACCAGATACCGATACAAACCGAGGGACAGTCATGGTGCGTGCACAAAAAATGTAACGTGCGTAATGGTAGGCGCAAGAAAATTGCGGAGTGATTGAAGCCTTAAAAACGTAGATGTAAAGAGCGACATGCAGTCTCAAGGACTAGCTTCATGGTGATGGATTAGCCGAAACTGTTCAAGACATAGAATAAACGTCGTCGTGGACAAAACTGCAAGTGCAAGTTAACGAAAGTAGGCATTGGGCTAAAATCTCTTTATGGTCGAAAGCGCCGCAAAAGAAAGACGACGAAGGGCATTCCTGTTGCTACCACCTTGTCTAGAATCTGATTCGGTCATGCCAGTGGTGGCAAGCTCAACCGTGCTTGCCTGGACTGCAGAGGAGTATTCAGAGATTGTCCGTGACCTCGTGGGCTCCTGTCCCGTAGGTTCATGAGAGATGAGCGTCAGTGGACGAGCATCATATGGCGGCGGAGGGGCAGTGATCAAGATCACGCTGCCATTCTCGCTGTCTTGACTTGTGACAACCCTGAAAGTGACACCTCGGTCCATGCTACCTCGATGCTTGTTAACGCTCTGCCGTGTGACAAGCCTTTTGACGCGTCCGCCAAACATCTTGGCATGCTTTATGAGGGCTTGGGACCTTGAGATGCGGGTGACGCGAGGAGAAAAGAGCTGAGAATGCAGCTGATGAGAAGGCGAGGATGGATAAGTTGGCGTCTCTGGCACGAGCTCCTCCAACCGGGAACCATGAGCATCCTCGGAGAGTGAGCGAGGTTCTTCGGATCGAGGGAGGCCGGGCGCTACACTCTCACGCCACGCCTGCAAGCTGTCCAGTGTCGACGGAAAGGTATCCGTGCCCGTGGGCTTCAAAACCAGACGTGCCGGTGAAGAAGGCTGAGGGGACATGGTGCACGGGTACGGCGACAGCGCAGTAGGCAAGGATGCCGGTGATCTGGCCAGAGAGGTCGGCAAGTTGTACGCCAAGATGGAGGAAACTTGTGAGAAAGGGGACACTGCACTCGGGCTCAGTGCTGGTGTGGATGCAGGGCTACTTTCTGTATCAACCGAAGTAATCCCAAGTAGGTTATGCCGGAATATGCGATCCGTCTCTGTATGACCCCCGAGGTCGCTGAGCCAAGTAGACGAAGAAGCCTCCCAGGAACGAAGATTCCCGGACTTAGCGTTAGATCCACCACGCATCGGCTCATTCGCGGCAACAGGTGTGGCAAGCGGCGATACACAGATTGCTGTCTCACTGTCCACACTTTCCAAATGGGGAGTGGGGGGCATCAACAAGAACTGGCTTGAAGTCGGCGAGGCAAAGTCGACGACAGCAGTAGCTCGTTCACACGATGCCAGGACCAGAGCTGGCGTTTGCGGGACATACAGGCTCTGGTTCACGAGTTCTTGCGTATCACTGAACGTAAAGCATGACGACGAGACAGGAGTTGGAAGGGAAAGTGGTGTGATTGGAAGTGTCAGATCGGTACTGAAGGGGCAATATTCTGTTGGGGGGACGACGATTCGCAGCGGGGGAGGCTTCTTGGCGAAGTGAGTTGCAGAGCTGCCGGAGCAGGAGGGGGAGGAGGGTCTATGCAATTCCTCGAGCGAGTCGCCCAGCGGGGGACCTCGATGATCCATGGGCTGTAGGATGGGAAATGAGATCTACAGAGCTAGATTTGGAGAATTAATACCGCCAACAATGGCCTCGTTGGCGAGCTCACAGTTGGGGCGTGGCACGCTGGAAGCTGCTGAGGTTTGAGCACTTGGGCACTCAGATAAGAGTATGGAAAAAGAACATACGGGAGACTCTGGCCAAGCACCCGGGAATTGCTTCTCTGGTGTGCACGGCATCGAAATTGCAATCCAAAGAGACAGACGCAATTCGACTCTCCACGACAAGCCGAGATGAGCACAGAAGAGAGACTCGAATCCACAAACCTCGCAGGGTCGCCCATTACCTTTATATTCGAATCGAGAACGTCCGTTTCCAGAGCAAACGAAGAATCCCATCAAGATTAGAATAGAAGCACCCAAACAAGGTATTAGCTTCCAACGAGCTTCTAATTTGGTATTAGCACGCGCATATGCTACAGATTCCCTCTAACTGCTGCATCCACACTCTGCGCGAAGTATTCAATGTTGCTGCCATTCAGTCCAGCCATCGATATGCGGCCATCCATTGTCATGTAAACATGGGCTTTTTCAGCGAGAGCCTTGCACTGCTCAGTCTGGAGCCCAGTAAAACTACGCCATACGTGACATGAGCAACGTCGGAGCGGACATCGAGGAGAGGCACACACCTGAACATGCCGATTTGGCTCTTGATATGTCCCCAACTTCCTGGAGTCTGGAAGCCGTTGGTTAAGAGCTCATAAAGCTTTTCTCTCATGTTAATAATGCGATCTGCCATGCCCTTGACTTCGCCCTCCCATTCGTGATAAAGCTGAGGGTCGGACAGAATTGTGCTGGCGATATGGGCACCGTGTAGCGGTGGGTTCGAGTACATGGGGCGCACGATAATCTTGAGTTGACTTTCAACGCGTTTCCTCTCTTCCTCGCTCGTAGTGGTGAGTGAGAAAGCGCCAACGCGCTCGCCGTAGAGCCCCATGTTCTTGGCAAATGACTGGCATAGCGCTACGTTGTGGCCTTGTGAAACAAAATGACGGACGGCAAAGGCGTCCCGTGTCGTCGAGCCAGAAGCAAAACCCTGATATGCCATGTCAAAGAACGGGAAAAGCTTCTTTTCGGCAAGGAGGTCAGAGAGCTCCTTCCATTGCGCCTGGGTAGGATCAACACCAGTGGGATTGTGCGCACAGGCATGTAAAAGCACGATAGCACCTTCCGGGGCGTTCTGGAGACTGCATGAGGAAAGGCGACATATTTTAAATCTACACAAACCTTCAAGTCCTCCTTTAGACCGTCAAAGTCAAGGCCGACCGTCTTCTTGTCAAAGTATCTGTAAGAACGAACTTCCAGGCCAGAGTCCTTGAACAAGGGAATGTGGTTGCCCCAGGTAGGAGTGGGGAGATAAATAGTTTTAGCACCAGGATAATGCCTGGCCAGGAAGGCACCGCCAATCCTAAGGGCACCCGTTCCGGAGATGGTTTGGGTCACTGCAATCTGTTATATATCCGGAGTGAGTGCAATTCCAAAGCAGTGTAGACCTGGTGAAACGGACCGCATTTTGGTTTAGTGGTGCGCTGTCGGCGCCGTAGGCGAGCTTGGCAGCATTTTGAGTGAACGTGGCGAGACCAGTGATGGGAAGATACTCCTTGTCCAGTTTTGCGAGGGTCAGCTTGTCTTCCGCCTGTGGTACGCCGGGTGGTTACCTACAGGCTCAAAGTACAGGAAAGGAAGAAGAAAAAACCTTCTTGACGGCATTCAGGACATAAGGCTTGCCATTTTCGTCCCTGTAGGCACCGACACCCAAGTTGATCTTGCGTGGGTCTTTGTCGGCTTTGAAAGCCTCGGTGATACCTGGCAAAAGTTGAATGGGCAGACCATGACGAGGGTCATACTAACCAAGAATTGGATCGGGTGGCCCAGCAGGGACGGCAGACCAGGTCGACAAGGGAGCTGCAGTACGGAGGACAGCGGAAGTACGACGAGCAGTGTTAATGGCCAGCATTGTCAGGTAAAGATGCAGAATGTGAAAACTTGAAGCGCATTTTGTTGCTCGGGGATATACCCGGAATCGCCCGATGGCGCTGCGCTCACAGCCCATAGGCGACCTCGAGGTCACCGAGCACAGCGAACGCAAAAGGGGATCTCAGGCCGTCCTTTATTTATAATTAATCATTCGACGGCACCTCATTCATCGTGGGTACCTTAAATAAATTCACCGTGTCACTCAACTGATACCTCCTAGATAAGATCCGTATAACACGCCACCATGACTGGAGCAGTTGAGGACGTAGACGGGAACGCCACTCGTCCAAGTAATCAAGGGTACGACGTTCCTTATCCCTGATCGTGTTTGCTGAATGAGAACCGCCAGAGGTGCTGCTGATGACAACTCAGAACAGTGAGCATAGATCGCTTCTAATCGATCCCTCCTAAAGCCGCTCCTAAGACCCGAAGGAGGCGATGGCCCAACAAAAAGTGCCCTCAAGAAGGCTGCCAAGGAAGCTGAGAAGGCAAAAAAGAAAGCCGAGAAAGCAGCAAAAGCCAAGGAATTAGAACAGGCTCGAGCAGCTGCAGACGAGGTTTTATCCACTTTCATCCGAGTGAGCTTACTCTCAATTCCCACCTGCAGGATTTTGCGGCAGACAAGTACGGAAAGTTGCCATTGCATCAGTCTCAATCGCGGCCAGGCCGCAAACGCACCGATCTATCCACTTTGAGTGCTCAGAATCATGGCGAACAAGTGTTCATTAGAGCTCGTATCCAGACCTCGCGCCTTCAAGGGAACAAAATGGTTTTTCTCAATTTACGCCAACGCACAAACTCTGTCCAGGCATTAATGCAAGTTACCGAGAGTCAGGTCAGCAAACAGATGGTTAAGTGGGCAGGTTCACTAGCCGTCGAGAGTATCGTACTCGTCGAGGGCATCGTGAAGAAGAGTCCCGAACTTATCAAGAGCGCGACAGTAGACGACATTGAGATTCACATCAGCGAGGTCAGTAATCCACAGTGAAGATTGAAGGCAACAAGGCTGATTTCCAGCAAATCAGTTGTGGCTTGTGGCAGGGGTAGAGAGCAGATTGCCGTTTTCTCTTGAGGATGCCAGTCGGTCAGAAACCGCCCCTGAAGTCGAAGGACAGTTTAACAGAGTTTTGCTCGACACTCGACTGAATAATCGCGTCTTCGATCTCCGAGCAAGTGCTTCGTTACTCGTACCCCTTCCCACCATTTTGACATGCACGCAGACAGTTACCAATCAAGCGATTTTCAAGCTCCAGCATGCCATTGGAGATTTGTTCCGTTCGTACTTGAATAGCAACGGATTTATCGAGATACACAGTCCCAAGCTGCAGGGTGCTGCGACGGAATCCGGTGCCTCTGTCTTCAAGGTTGACTACTTCAAAGGTCTGCTTGCACCAGTGGTCCATACTCGTCAGCTTACGTCTGTTCCAGGCACCGCGTTCCTGGCACAATCTCCCCAGTTAGCCAAGCAGATGGCCATCGCAGCTGATTTTGAACGAGTGTACGAGATCGCCCCCGTCTTCCGCGCCGAGGACTCCAACACACACCGCCACCTCACGGAGTTTGTTGGCCTGGATCTCGAGATGACGATCGAAGAACACTACCACGAAGTCCGCGATGTACTCGACGGCATGTGCAAAACGATATTCCGCGGTCTCAAGGAACAGTATGCTAGAGAGATCGCCACAGTAGGGAGACAGTTTGAAGCGGAAGAATTCAAATGGCGAGAAGGCCCAGAGGGAACTTTAGTTCTTACATTCAAAGAGGCCGTTGATCTCCTCGTCGAGGATGGTGTGGATCGAGAAATCTTGGACGATATCAAGTGGGTCACCACCAACGCACACCTTGCATTCTGAATAACCGTCCTGTAGCACGGAAAACGAGAAGAGGCTTGGCCGTATTGTGAAAGCCAAGTACGATACGGACTACTTCATCGTCGACAAATTCCCTCTCGCCCTCCGTCCGTTCTACACCATGCCGGACCCTGAGGACCCTGTAAGTAATTCGATCGACTGGTCATCCTTTGCTGACTCGATGTCAGACCCTTTCCAACTCGTACGACTTCTTCATGCGAGGTGAAGAAATTCTATCTGGCGCACAACGTATCCACGACCCCGAATTCCTTTCTCAGCAAATGCGTGCTAAAGGTGTTGACCCCGAGAGCATGAAGGGATACCTGGATGGCTTCCGAATCGGCTGTCCCCCTCATGGAGGGGGGGGAATCGGTCTTGAGCGTGTGCTGATGTTGTTTTTGAAACTTAACAACATCAGACGAGCATCTTTGTTCCCTAGGGATCCCAAGCGACTTGAGCCTTAGGCTTTAGCTATTAATTACTCCATAGTTATCTGGCAGACGATTCGCGGTAAAAGTCATTAGGTTGCGCCCGTGTTTGAACAATATGGTGCACTGGCTGGCACCCGACCTAGATTTTACAGGATACACCAGATAATGCTTGCACGAGCAGACTCTGTTACGTATTCCGAATTAAATGTGTACACAAAAGCGTCCAGAAAATTTATGATGGAGAACGATAAATGGAAAGCGAAATACGAACATCATCTCCTTGGCAAAAATTACAAGGCTCTACACTGCAACATGGCGGTGAGCAAATAGCTAGGGGGTGCGAGACTTGGCACTGACCACGACGGTTGGCGCATCCTTATTCATCGTCTTTCTCTCCTCATCCGGCGTCTCTCGGAACGTGAACTTGACCCTTGTCCGATCGCACTAGCAGGCAAGGAGCCCCCTTCCAAAGCAGCTGCGATAACGTCCGCAGGTAGATCAATATGAACACCTTCGGCGTAAGCGTACGCATCTAATGGCGAGTATGCTGGTGGATCTCGCCTCGACAGTGCCAGGTGGCCAGGTTGCGAGTTGTCGAATGTGCCATGGGGAAGTGACGAGGACAATGCCTGTAAATGAATATCACGCTGATTAGGCGTGGGCGGATCGGGAGTACGCGGCGAATCAGGTGGCGGATGTACCTGGATCGTGGTTTCGGAATCTGTGTGTCGCATGGCGGCCAGGAAGTGAGTGAACGACTCCCGCCGTAGCCGAGGAATACTAAAGAGGCTGCTCGCACCTGCGGCACTTTCGCTGGCGGGTGATTGAGAACGCGAGGATGACGACGACGACGAAAGGTCTTCATCTTCCTGACCATTCTCCAGCTCTAGCGTAGGTGACAATGGAAGATCGTGGTTGGGAGGTGTATGGAATGGAAGATCAGTCGGTGACAAGTATCTGCAATCATTGGATGGTCCGGCACCATTCTCGTCCGATTCCTCACTAATGGGAGTGATCGGCGGAGGAGTCGGGGAATGCTCAGGCTGCGAGGATAACGGAGTTCTCCTGAGGGGCGATGATGCAGAAGGAGTAGTAGATGACGGGATCTTTGGCCGTCGGTGACGACGGGGACGACGTGATATGGGAGGTGGCGATGAAGCACCTGGCGACGGAGCACCGCCAGGTCGGATGCCACCGCCGACATCCAGTAAAATGCTGCCTCGCTCACTCCCATAAGCAGGAGGGGGGGCAAGAGTTCCCACACTGGGAGCCAGACCCCACTTTTTGACGTTAGCCTCGATAAAGACAAAGCCAGCCTGACCGAGATTAACGTGCACGCTGCAAGGGCCATCTGCGCCAATCGTGGGAAAGAGATTATAGCGGCTGAGGCCGATAAAGGCATCTTCGAGCTTGCGGCCATTGCGTGTGAAGAAGACCGTGCCGGTGCGGGGTCGATAACCGACACCGAGTACATCGCCCTCTTTCAGGACTGGACCAAAGGTGGAAGCGGTAAAAGGGTAATTGTAGCATTTATCGCCATTGGAATGGTATGCGACAGAGTGACGGCTCACGCCGGGTAAACGGAAGGGTGGATATGGTTTCGTTGCCAAACCGACTGCGACGGTGGTCGTTTCTGGAAGATCGAACATTTTGACCTCCCAGTAGTAAACCTCGTTTAATTTTGGGAGAGGTAGATTTGATTGGACACATGAAGCTGATGCAGGATCGGGGAGGAATGTAATTTCAGTGCGAGCGTGAACGAGAAGTGAATTGATGGTTTCGTAGTCGGGTTCGAAGCACCAAGCGGAGACGCCTTTTTCCTGTATGGATAGAAATTGCGATAGTGTGATGTCAGTTGGTTCCGAGTTAGGGGGATACTGTAACTGATAAGCTGAAAGCAAGGAGGGGTCGATTTGGATGTGGGCGGGAAGGACGGACGGACGGACCTTTGGCTCTTAGATATGAGGCGCGGAGCGAGTCAGAGACGCTCTCGAGCCAGCGAGATTCGAGGCCTTCGAAGCCGCCGTCGGCTTCGTAGAGCTCTTCACGACTCATGTCGAGGGGGCCATCGGCGTCCGTGAGGACGATGCCACGGCGCCTGCGGATGAATATGATGCATACGAGGAAGAGGAGGAGGACGAAAAGGAAGGTGGAGAGGACGATGAGGAGGGGGAGGATGAAGAGGAGGGCGTCGGGTGCGGGGTCGAGGCTGGCCATGAGTGGACGGTTGAAACGAGACTGGGCGCTCGCTTGGGCTGCACCCTTCCATATATGGCAACATCCCTTGTCGCTGTGTCCGACGATGAACGCGACCCTCTCCCCAGCCCGCACCCCAAAGCGGCGGCCCTCCACACGCAGACACAGGGCCCCCTCACATCTCCCACCAGTCCTCTCCCAGGAATCCCACGACGCCGCCCTCTGCGCCATCCGCAGCTTCCTCAAAGGTCGCACCTGCTACGACGCATTCCCCGTCAGCTTCAGGCTCATCGTCCTCGACACAAAGCTCAACGTAAAGAAGGCGTTGCAGTGTCTGCTTCTCAATGGTGCGCCCCTCCATCCGTCCACGCAACCCTCAACCCACCTCCCCAGGCGTCGTCTCTGCTCCGCTATGGAACAGTGAAAAGTCAAAGTTCGCCGGCATGCTCACCGTCCTGGACATCATCCACCTCATCCAGTACTATTATGACAACTTGAATTACGAGGCAGCAGCCGCAGACGTCGAGACATTTCGATTGGAGTTGTTGCGCGGTGCGTCATCCCTCATCCCATGGCAGCCCTTTAATGCTCTCTCGCCAGATATCGAGAAGAGCCTCGGTGTGGCCACTCCTCCGATGCTCAGGGATCATCCCAGCAGCACTCTCTACGATGCCGCCAAAGTGCTCATTCAAACCCACGCTCGCCGCCTCCCTCTTCTCGATTATGACACTGAAACCGGTCACGAGGTTATCGTGTCTGTTTTGACACAATATCGTCTCCTCAAATTCATCTCTATCAATGTATACGATCCCTTCCACTTCTCGCTGCCAAATTCCCTCACCTTTTTCATCAGTGCACCAGAGAAATACAACAGCTCCATGTTCCCCTTCGCAAACTCAAGATCGGGACATACGTCTCTAAAAACATTCCGCCAGAAGCATCGGACGCGTGCACGCCTTATTGGCCGATAGCTACCGCAACTCTGAACACTCCCGTCTTTGATGTCGTCCACATGTTTTCCGAACGTGCTATATCCGCCGTCCCGATCATCGACGACGATGGTGTGGTCGTCAATCTATACGAGACCGTGGATGTTATCGTGCGTCACGAGAATACCGTCCAGGTCACGTCTGACACTTGCTTCAAAGACACTTGTCCGTCTCGGAGCATATCAAGCACTCGACTTGACCATATCCGAGGCTCTTACCCAACGGTCTCCAGATTTCCCTGGTGTTGTCATCTGTACAGCTTGCGACTCCCTTGGCACACTGCTTCAGCTTATCAAAAAACGTCGTGTCCATAGATTGGTGGTAGTCGAAGGGGAGGTAAGCCATTTGTCTACGTTTCCAGTCAGAGTCATTGACCTCTTGTAGGAAGAAGAGAAAAAGGGTGGTAAGAAGGGGCGTTTACTTGGGATCATCACCCTCAGCGACGTGTTGCGATACGTCATTGGTGAGGTTGGAATTGGCGGGGCGGCAGAATCGATCGAGGAGCTACCATCGTCTACTGACAAGCTCGAAGTCCCTCCCTCGTAATTCTTGCAAGGCAACAACTTTATTATCATTCCTTTTTCGTACTATGTCCATGCCGTGTCCTTGTGTAGACCACATGTAAACATACGTTGTGCACGCGCGCAGCTTGAACCACCTTGCAGTATGACCGCCATTCAAGCCATCTACATTCGCAGCCATGAGCAGCGACAGACTCCCAAACCTCATGTCGTCTACCGGATAGAGATACAAGCTCACGTCCGCTCATGGCAAATGTGGCATCGGTACTCCGAATTCGTCGAGCTCCACACCGAGCTCACAAAATCCACCGGTTCGCCACCGCCCGCAGCTCTCCCGCCCAAAAACGCGTTCTCTGCGTTCAAAGGGCCTTTCAGGAACGAAGGCGCATTTGTCGAGCAGCGCAGAGCTGGCCTCGAGACCTACCTGCGTGCCATCCTCAGCGCCAAGGAGGACAAGTGGCGGGACAGCTACGCCTTGCGTGATTTTCTCGGCGTCCCTGTAGGCAAACAAGGCTCAACGCTCGAGCGCGGCAGCAACATCAAGTTCTCGTCTGCGTCATGGCTCGATGAACATCTCGAGCTGCAGTCCCGCATTCGCGACGTGCGGGCGGACATCAACAGGCGGGACACACTCTCCGATCGTGGCGACGTCAATGCCTCGCACACCGCCAACGTCCAGGCGAAGAAAAGGCTCGCTGAGATTCTCTCTCGCGTGCGCACATTGACGGAGGGGTTGCAGGAGCTCGGCATGTCGGGCATGGCAGAGGGCGAGTTGCAGAGGAGGACAGACATGGTGGCGCGTTTGCAGGACGACTGCGAGAAGCTGGGGAAGATGGTCACGGTTGCGCGTCAGGTGTCGCGTGTAGGCATATCTACGCCCCCACCCACTTCAGGGTTCACAACCGTCACAGTGGCCTCCGAGTCTGATCGTGCTGCACTCCTTGGTGGCAGTAAACCGGTCACTCGTGTCTTTGGTGTGGCATCGAAGACGCCTCAAGAAACCGATGTGACCCGTCCATTGGACGATCATGGTGTACTTCACCTGCAAAAGACGCAGCTGGAGCAGCAAGATACTCAACTTTCACAATTGACCTCGATCCTTCAACGACAGCGACATCTCGGCGAAGCCATCAATGCGGAGCTTGTCACGCAGAATGAAATGTTGGATAATCTAAATAACGAAGTGGACCTCGTCGGGACTAAGCTTTCGAGCGCGAAGAAGCAGCTGAATAGGCTTGGTTGATTATTTTGACAATGGTGTTTTGATTGGACTGTACAGATACCATAATCCTCATGCAGCATGTCTGATATCTAGGATAAAGAAATGTGTCAAATATCATCTATCGCGATGTTGTAACAAATGTCTATGATGGTGAACGCAAGTGACAAGTCAATCCTTTGTCGTCAAAATTTTACCCACACCCTAATTACGGTCAGCATGTGCGTCGGTCCAAGGTTAAAGACACTTGCCTCGAAACACGCAATCATGATACCACAAGCAGGCGCAATCTTGGCCGTCCGTGGTAGAACCCCGGCGAACAAGGCGCTTGTGCCCTCCGTGCGCATTATTCGTAAGCATAGAGGTATCGTGGCTGTTTCCCCGGAAGGAAGTGACCCCGACATTAGTAACGCTTGCCGTCTTGTCTTTAAGACATCGAAGGGTGACGTTAGGAGGGACGCGGTCGTTCCGCTGATGGCCCCGCTTGCGAATGCAACATATGCCCCCGTCTTTCCGTGTGACTCGAAATGCCGTTTCCAGGCTTCGTAACCAGCCCAGTAAATGCCACTGAAGGGAACATCGCGCCAAAGGGTGGGGCCGAGCCCGCGCCAAAGAAAGAGGATCCCCTGCTGACGGACAACTGTGCGCATTGATCTGAGGACAGAAGAAAGGGTATGCGGTTGGTCGGGCGACTTGGGTGTGGATTGAAGATTGGTGCGAACGAGCTCAAGTGGCGAGAGAAGGGAGGTGAGACAGGTTCGAGCAGTGATCCCAGCGAAAAGAGGGGCCAGAGTAGGTGATGGTATCAGTGGAGGCAAGACATTTCGTAGGAGATGGTCATACGTGAGCATGTACATGGTAGACGAAGGGACGCCGATGAGCCTGTAAGATGAGATGGGTGTCGAGGTTCTCGCTGAGAGGCAGGGACCCACAAAGTTGTTCCGACACCCTTCCATAACCCTCTTATTCCTTCCGCTTTCACGACGTGTCGGACCGCATCCAAAAAGCCATTGACACGCTCCTTCCTGAGCACGCCATGGTCGAAGACACACACGACCTCTTCTGCGGGAAAGGGGTGTACAAGAGACGACATGTTGCGGACACAGGGGACATTTGGTGGTTGACAGCACCTGGCAGACGCTGCGCGAGAGACTCTTGGCTGCGTTTGCAGACGGGTCTTGACGACATCGAACGGGGTCACTGTGGAGGGAGTGTGAGCACGGCTGGGACGGCGGGGCGGCGGGGCGTACTTGTGAGTGCGGTCATCGTCGAACCCGTCGCGGCCGCTGCGAGTTTTGCGCGGAAGGGGTCCATGGGAGGAGTGCGGCAAAACCCGGGGGAAAGTGGGGAATAAGAAGTGTAATATTTTGAGACGAGTCTCATCGACAAGCGAGAACATGTCCTCCTCCACTCTCCCCGCCCCATCTCAACAAGCCAACAAGGCCGCCCTCACAGCCGCCCTCACAGAGAACCCCCTCACCAACACCCACCCCCCAGACGCGGAGCCCGGCGAAATCCAAGAAGTAGACATGCACGCACAGGCAGAGGGCATCCGCACCGTCTTCAGTGATCCCACAAATTTCAACGTCAAGGTACGTCTCTCGCTTCGTGCCACCCACAGCACTAATGCTTTGCGATATCAGCACCCCCTCTACTCTCCCTGGACGCTCTGGTTCGATTCCCCCGCGACAAAAGGTCGCAACCTTCCTCAAACACCCATCTCCTCTTTCCCTCAGACACCCGTCCTTCAGACACCCGGTGCAGCAGCAGCACAAGGTTGGATGGAGGACATCAAACGCGTGATCAGTTTCAACAGTGTAGAAGAATTCTGGGGGTGAGCACCGTTCGTCGGGTCAATCCCATTGTCATTAATCTACGTAGTCTCTACAACCATATCGTGCCACCATCACAACTTCCTCAAAAGGCCAATTACTATCTTTTCAAGGCATGTCTCACAGTACCCGATCCCTGAGAAACAATGATCATATTCTGCGCAGGAGGGCATCATTCCAGCATGGGAGGATGATGCAAACAAGAACGGCGGCAAGTGGAGTATACAGTTACCCAAAGAAAAAAATCGCAGTAATGTCGACAAGATGTGGCTTTACACGGTATCTCTCTCCCCTGTCCTCCCCGTCGTGTCCACTGACCGCCGAGACTCCCAGATGCTTGCCGCGATCGGCGAGACATTTGACCCGTACCTCACTAGTGGCGAATCCCCCGAGCCCAATCCACAATCTCTCATCACCGGTGTCATTGTCTCAACTCGACCGCAGTTTTATCGATTGTCGATCTGGACGCGGCTGGCTCCCACTGGAGAGGAAGACAAACTACGGGAGCGGATTGAAACCGTCGGACGGCACTTTAAAACTAGCGTGCTCGGGTATACTGAATCGCAGAAGTTGGCTGGCCCGCTTGCGACCGAGGTGGAGTTTTTGTCTCACAAAGACTCGGAGAAGAAAGGCAAGGCGGCGAAGAAAATCATTATCTGAGTAACCGCTTGTGTTCATACGACACAATCGAGGCATTTCACGCTGGGCGATTTATTCAGTTTATACGAAGAGTAGTGGGCGTCGTCGATTGTTCTTGGGCAGCTGCTTGGTGACTCTTTAATGACATATCGTTATACTGTTGTTTTTCCTTTTTGACAGGTTTCTGGGTGTCAGCTGTCACAGCCCCTAGTTGGACTGCGGGTACGTAGGCGCAACGTAGGCGCAGTGATGTGTCACACAGCCACTCGTCATTGCTCCCTGCATAAAAGCCCTTGACAACCTACTTATCTCTAGCTCAATCGCTCTTGCGGACCATACCTTACACTCACAATGTCCGTCTCAGGCTTCTTTTCGACCATCGCCGACAAAGCACAGAGTGCCATCGATCGGACCCCTCTAGCAGGTCATATCCATGGCACCGCTCCTCCAGATGATCCCTCCGCAAATCAGGCCGCATCGCAGGGTGGACATCGATCGTTCGCCTTGGAATCACTGCAGCACCAGATTCGCAATCTTGGCCAACAATACACCTCAACCGCTCCCTTACAACGTATCATAACACTTGAGAAGGGTGTCGCCCTCGACTTTGATGCTCTTGCCAGAGACGGTAAAACCCAGAGCAAGGAACTATATACATGGGGCCAGGACGAGGACCCCGATTTGACGGATGGTGAGCCTGCTCTTCCATATCGCAGGTCGTGACTAATCGCAACCTTATCGCAGTGACGGATCGACTTGCATTTTTGAACTTCGTGCATGGCTCCCTGTCCACGTCCTTGGCTGTCAAACTGGACAGTGCTAGGTCTCCGTTGAAGGCACTGCGCAGTGCCGAGGCCGTCATTGTGCCGAAACGCAACATCCGTGCCGGATTGCGCAATCAGATCGCACGTATCGAACACAATCAAGAGAAAGGTGGAGAACGACGCCTTGCAGAGCTTAAAGAACAGCTTTCGCGTGCGGAAAGAAACGATGAGCCACTCGAGAAAGAAATTGAATTGTTGAAGCGGAAAGCCGTTCGAGAAAGCGAGCAGAGAAAATGGGAGGCCTTTCAAGAGGTGAGCAATCTGAGCAAGATATTGTGGCCGGTGACTTATTGTTATACAGTACGCAGAGAAGTTGGTTCTCCTTTCGCAAGCCGCGACACCCATCATTGGGGCCTTGCCTACCCTGCCTCCCACCACCGCGAATCCGTACGCGGGTGCACAAGCCACCGCCGCTGCTCGAGCATCTCTTCAGCATGCATTGGACAACTACAAGCCGGGACAGGTCAATCTTACTTTACAAACCGGAGCCGATCTTTCACGATCAGACACCCGTTCATTTGGCGAGAGCCATGCCTCGGAGTTGAGCAGCTTAGCGTCCCCCTTAGCTGGGCAAGAAGCACACCCCGGTCTTCCCCTAACCCCACCAGTCCCTGAACCTGCCTCAACCGAAAAAGAAGACCACAGTTCATCCACTCAGCCACTACCAGCCAACCCCAGCCAGACCGCTGCTCCGGTTCCTGCGCAGCCTGTCCCTGCCGTTACTCCGACCATCGGCGAAACCGGCGTGTCGCTCCCTGCATCTGAACCTGCGCTTGTCAGTGGTACGTTGCATGATTCCCCAGCAGCAATGCAAGACACCAGTCCTAGTGGTGCCGGAGGACCTGCCGAGTCAACTTCGGAGGACTTGTACGGTACATCTCCCGCCAAGACTGAGAGCGCTGAAAAGGAGAAGAAACGCCTCGAACGAGAGGAAAGGGAGCGTGTGCTGGCAGTTGGCAATGAAATAGGCTCGGAGTCTGCAGAAGAAGAGAAGAAACGTTTGGAGAGGGAGGAGAGGGAACGCGTGCTTGCAGGTGGCGCCAACGCGACCAGCAACACAGCGGAGAAGGATGGAGAAGAGCTTCCACCTTACCAGGACTTTCACGAGTAGGTTACTAGTTGATTCGGCATGTATTCTCGTGAGTCGTGTATTTTGTAGCAAATTACGGAAGTGGTTGCCTTTTACGGAACCCTGGTTGAGGGTTGGATGCGACAAGTATACTGGCCTTACGAACCTACCAACCCCTCCGTCACAATGGACAACGCTGATCTCGAAACTTATCAAGTACAACTATCTCAGGTCGAGCTTGCGCTCCAAACAGATCCCGGCAATGCAGAGCTTTCCTCTCTTCAATCAGAACTCCAGGAACTCATCTCCCTCGCCCAAGAAGCCATCGCACAAGCAGAGGCAGCTTCCTCTTCTCGTGTTGGCCCATCGCGAAAATCAGCTTCGTCGACCCCCGCCTTCTCGTGGGCCGCTGGAAACGATTGTCTGGCCAAGTATTCGGGAGATGGTAGTTTCTATCCTGCTCGAATAACTAGTGTTGGTGGTTCAGCAGAGAATCCTGTTTACAGCATCATGTTTCGGGGCTACAACACCACTGAGCTGGTGAAGGGCTCAGAGATAAAATCACTCCCCTCCAACTATCAAGAAAAGACGCCTGCTGTGTCAAACAAGCGGAAGCTCACGAAAGTGGAAGAGGAGGAAAAGGAGCGGAAGAAGAAAAAGAACGAGAAGAAAGTGGAGGCGAAAGCAGCCAAAGCCAAGGAACAGCTCGCCAAGCAAGCGACGTGGCAAAAGTTTGCTAAAAAGTCGGAGAAGAAAGGCGTGCATATCGCTGGTGTAGCCGGAACGAGTATATTCAAGACGCCTGATAACCCACTAGGCAAAGGTACGTGTCGTTTGCATTATCTGACCCGAAACATCCTTGGACTCTAACGTGGCATGAATCCCAGTTGGCGTGACAGGGAGCGGAAAGGGAATGACGGAAGTGAAGCTTTTAGGCAAACATAAATTCACGCCCGGGGAGGAGCCTAATCAATGAAGAAGGCAATTATTGTAAGCTTTTTTCCATCACTGATTCGCGATTTTTCTGTGCGTCGGCTTGCTAACCTACATGCTATTTAGGGGAAAACTATGCGTCGCCTCCTTTCTATATGTACTAAATGCCGTATTGATGGGTTCTGTATCTTTGTGAATAGCAGGTCCGCTGCCATGCCTGATGCCTCGCAACCTCCGTTCAATGGGGCGTTGCCTGTCACACGTCAATGAAAGCCGGCGAGCACGAAACTATACGTGATGCTTTACCTCTTCCTCTGTATCCAACCTCATGAGTGACTTTCTTCCGTGGATGTCTATATAGCCCGCAACTTCGGTGGCGCGTTGGAATGGATGGATTCGCCAAGTGTACATACGGCGTCAGCGGCCGCTTTGCAACAGTATTTTACCACCCGAGGATTCGATTTTAAGGTTACTTGGAAGACGTTGATGAAGAGGTGATATCTTGATTAATGTTATTGAAGACGATCGAGAGCTGACAGATGGGATCGAAATCGAAGTGGCGGAAGATCTTCAAAGGTACGATGAATCTAGGAATCTCAATTGGGCTTCCATAACGTCTGTCAATCTCGACGAGCATTAAGGTCTGTGGATCTCTATCTTCTATCAACCTGGTCATACAAAGGACGGCGTCTAGGAGGAGCATCCTCCAAGTATGCTGTCATGGAAGGTGTGCCACTGGTTGTCGCATACCAGCTATCACCGCGGCCGATCTCAAATTGCAGATATATCGTTCGCGCGCTCCGAGGAGAATCGTACGAAGCCAGCGTCGTCTGCTTATTAGAGATTAACGTCCACAATTTCAATCCATCTGCGACGCATGTCTTTAAATTCGGCATCCCGCCGGGGTGATAGGTGCACATTCAGGCTTTATTGGCGGTTCTTATCACCGCACCCGACAAGGTCATATTATTGGCTCCAAGTGGACTTGCGATTCCCGGTCATGGCGACTGTTCCCCCTCGGAACGAGCTCCTAGCAGTACTCGGCCAATCGTTCTCTGAATGTGGTTTGGCCCCCACCCACTTCCCCAGTACCGGCGGTATAAAGTCGTAACTCAGCACAGGCGTGGCGTTCTCCGGTCGTCAGTCACATTTGATGTGAACGACGGCTGGAGAAATGACGACGTGTCTGATGGACCCGATTAGTAAGAGATGTCCTAAAAGTGTGCCTTGGCTTCGTGCGATTTATTGCTCTGGCAATGTGCGCACATGGTCAAGCTCAACGCAGCTGTGCAGAGGTCTTGTGGCTTTGAGCCGCTGGGTGTTTGGCGACTTGCATGCTTGCCACGGATGTTGAAGGTGCTCGACATACGTTGCCGCTGGGTTGACATTATCAGTGTTAATTTTGAGAGCCTACGCTGGAAAGCACACAAGAGGGACGATTTTCCCGTTTACGGCGCGAGTTCAGAAAGAGCTTCGCGATGTCTTCGTTTCTTCCATCTCCGATCTGCTTCTCGGCTTCGGCTTCGCCACTCATATACATTCCTGACATGGGAGCACAGGAAGTAGATGGTCCTACACTGCCCTGTTCTGTTCCTACGCCTGTGGGCCCGGCGGCACATGCTCACGGTCCTGGACGAGACGCACGCACAAAGTTCCCCGCAGGAGCAGGTGTCCACCGCGAGGAGATACAAATCACAAATTACGTCCCAGCTGGTCCATCAAGCTATGCGATCGAAGCTTCAAGGTTGCAACGTTTGAAACGTCGACCATTTAGCCAAACATGTGTAGTGATCCTCGCCGTTCTCGCGTTGAATGGCTCGTCGTTGTCGCGGCAGGTAGGTCGCCCAAAACAATTTGTTGAAGTGGCAGGTTGGCCTGGCATTTCGAAGACGGCAACGACGATCACACTATTCCTAAATATAGCACAACACATGCCCACTCGAACAGCCCGCAACCAGTGCATGCCCAGGACGTTCTGGTCCCAAAATATTAATACTCAAGGGTGCCGTTTTGCGGAGAGCTATGCCGGCGTCTCTGAATGCTCCGTGCCTGCGGCATACCCAAACTCTCATTCTTTGGGCGACGACGGTATGTATCTATCTACAAATGTGGAAGTAACGATAAATGCAGAAAATGTTACATGTCTAACCGAGGAGGGAAAACCCCAAGATGGTCTATGATTCGTCAAAATTATTGTCAGATATTCCGAGAAATTGTATCTCCCGACCGAGATTCACATCCCATCAGCTGTGCCTGGAAAGAGAAACCGTTGTGCTGCCAGGTCCGTCGAGGTGTCTGGGCTGGCTGAACTTCCGTCTACTGAAGATGGGCTCGCAGAGGCTGTCATGTCGTCGGGTGGGAACGACGATACCGGGTCGAAAGTGGTCAAACTGGGATTATAACCCGAGTTTCTCGACATGCCGGCAACGTCTACAGAATGGCGCCTGAGGGGAAGGCCAGCATTATGTGCAGTCATGACCTGAGCCGACAAATCAAGAAACTAGGACAAGGATAATCAGAATGCGTTGCAAGGTGTGCGGGAATGCTCGAGCCTACCACTTGTTCCTCGACAAGAGTGCCTTCGTGCAGAGTCTTGTTGGTATTCTGCATATGTACGAGGAGAGTGCGTATGCTGCGAGAGGACAGTCCGCGGTATGTCGAGACACGTTCGAGGGCGAGGGGTGGCGTCTGCACGAGTCGGAGCTGCTCGTGAAGATAGAGGACGTATTGCTCCAAACACTCGAGATAGTGGCGCTTTTTCTCGTGCGACGAAATGGTATCCCTGCAAGGTGTTATGAAGTGGAAACGAAAATGGTTGACGGGATACATACGGATCTGTGGGCGAGAATCCTATTTCTTCCGCCATGGCGCGTTGTCTCGCCTTGCGCTGGCTTTCGGTTTTATTGACAGCGCTGTTAAGCGGTGGAGTAGAGGTGTCGGTGTCCGGAGACTGCTTCTGAGGGGGAGGAGGGGAAGGCTGCATATATGAACGGGATTGAGCTATATCGCGCGGACCGGACTGCTGTGGATGGTTAATATTTGAGAGCAGCTCCGAGGGGGTGGGGAAGAGCTGCTGAGGTGTGGCGGCGTAGAAGTCGAGCATGCTCGGAGGGGTGTGCGGGGCTGGAGGGTTCGGATCTATACGTCGAGTAGAGGGGTAGACGAGCTGTTGGGAGATGGGGGTAAATGACAGGTCTGTATCTGGGGCCGGAGTGTGGTGACGGACGGAGTCGGATTGTGGGCGGAGGTGAAGAGGGACGGGGGAGTGCACATGTTGCGGGATGGTGAGGTAGGGATTGTCGATGTAGGAATAACTGAGGGAGAGGCCGTCGATTGAGTGTTGGCGGTAGGGATCGACGAGGGATGCATCGACGAGATCGGAGTTGTTGGGGCAGAAATTATAAATGGGCAACATGAGAGAGAGAAGGGGATGGTGTCTGCGGGGGAGGGGGCGAGGTTATAAGACGAGGTTGTGTCGAGAGGCGAGTACGTCTTGGACTCTTTTTCCACGGACCATCTGGATCCACTCGCGAGTGCACGGCATCCGAGGAGCTGGTCGAGATCTTCTTGGACGAGCGGGAATCGCAAGCACCCAATCGAGCCAGGGGGCCCAGATGCCGGCTATATGTCGCGGAGTCGAATTTCATTCCGATCCAGACGCGATCAACTTCCGCATCGAGGGTCCTAACCATCGTCTCGCACAAGACCCTGCATGCAGCCCACCGCGATCGCACACACATTGTGCAAGTGCTTGGCCGCGCATGCTGCACACTGCCCCCTCTACACGTCGCCGATCGTCCTTCAGTATGGAAATCACGTTCCCCGCGTTCGGCACCCGGAAGCGTATATGCCGATCTACTCACCGCCACCCGGCCCATCTTTCCTGCCATTCCCTTTTCTGGCCATCCCAATCCCCTCGAGTATATAATCCACGCGCTGTTGCGTGTCCGATCCAGGACAGCGATGGCCCAGCACTACCCCTCCCTTGATTTCGATTTTCCCCACCCCCCCTCGCCCCCGTCGACCCTCCCCGCTTACCACCCCGATCCGCCCCCCTCCTACTACAACCCCCCTCCACCTCCCC
>JBBPNP010000223.1:0-42248 GCA_038090955.1 Xerocomellus intermedius
GTGGGTCTAGACTGTGGACCGGACTTGAGCATTTAGTGGTTTCGGATGATAGGGGCTAATAGATAGGGGCTAAATGCGAAAGTTGCTCTAGAAAATCAGGAAAAATAGGGAAAAATAAGGGAAAAATTGGTAGTGTCTGTAACACTCAGCATAGTTGGCAGTGGTTACATCAGGAACCAGTGAGGTTTCCAGAACGTTTAGGGCATCAGTGTGAGGAAAGAAAGAGAAATAAGGGTTCAAACGATGTTGTTCCATAGAAAGAATCTCGTCTCCTTGAAAATGAAGTAAAGATGCAAAAGAATCAGAGCCAGGAAAAGAAAAACCATTGCCTTCTAAAACTGATCCAAGCATCTCTCCTTCGTAAGCGAAGAGGAGGATCGCCGATTCATTCTCTTGAGCTGGTAGACCAAGCTCAGCAGGATCCACCATGTGCGCCACGGCAGGACGGCCGGTGTACTCTGCATTGTCCACAGCATAATGGGCATCATTGAAGACGTCCCATCTCGGATTGGTGCAGCGGCAGTGTGTTCCGATCCTCTCGTGTGCAAGACTGTGATTGTGCACAGTTGTCATGAATTGGACGAGAGAATCAACTGGTAACATTCTGCTGTACCATTTGCGGTGGACTTGGGTGAGAACATAGAGAGGATGGGTGATTTGACGTGAGATTTGGAAGTACTCATTCTCTTCTAGGTAGAGGTGATGCTGTTCTTGTAGAACTGCTGCTTCCTTGCCTGTTAAGACGGGACATTCCAAAATATCGCCCAACGTCGGGATAGAGGACATTAGTAAGTGCCTCGTTGACCTCTGCATTAGGAATCGTGTGTTAACCTGCTCTCATGTCTGCATGATTCCTAATGGAATTGAGCAGCCTGGGTATTTCCAAGCCTCATGCGTTTTGACCAATCCCTCTAAGGAGATGGTCAAGGTTTTTTGGATCATATGCTATTGGCCCTTCAGGCTGAGCCTGCCTTGGTGGAGGCGTTGGTACCGGAGTAGGTGGAGCTACTACCAGTGCTGGTACCGCATGATCATCAATGAAACCGATGTGTCTACACAGACCTGGATGGGGAGGCGCTGGACCAGCTGCATCCTCTATCGCTCCAGCAGTGTCATATCCTGGTAATCCAGGATCAATAAAGAGGATATCCATAACCAACAAATCTTGTCTACTCACTCGGTAATCCGGAGGAAGTATGTGAGGTGGTTGCAGAGGTAACATCTGGTAAGCCAAGGTGTGAAGTGCATTGTTAGTTTGCAGTTGGATACCAATGTGGTGATGAGCAGGTGAAGAAATGATTCAAATAAAAACAACATAAGATTGACCAACAAGTATCAAACTGAGTACCCAGGTAGTCCATGGAGTACCAGTGAGTAATGATATCGCGATCGTTAAAATGTTCAAGCAAATAGTCACATGGAAACCCAAAACATGCAAAAAGTTGAACACTGAAAAGAACCCAGGCATCTTTGAATTTATTGGAAGACAAGTTCAAATAGTAGACGTCCAGTAAGTCCTTATTCAGGGCTCATAACCTGATGAAAGTCAAGTAGACTTCCAAGAGGCTAGCGCGAGGAAGCTAATGAGGAAGACAAGTAAGAGAGACTTACTTGAAGGGCTTCTTGCAGTGAGTGAGAGTATAGAGCGAGTAGTAGGAGTGGAACTCGTTAGATTCTAAGGTGGTTAAGCCACCCTTTATATAGTACAGCTGTGTGTGCACAGACCAAGTGCGTATATGGTAGACTACCATAAGAAGGAGCCTATCTCTATGATAAGAGAGATATGCGATAAGGCTACATATCTTGATAACAAGAATAGCTATCTATCTACTGTATGTCGTCATAGATAAGAGATAAGAGTCTAGATCATAATGTCATCACACTTATGTAAGACAGTCTAGACCTGGCTGTATGAGAAGTTCTGAAGTAGAACGGGTTAGACATTAAGTCAAACATATGTAAATCTCAACAACATCAACATGGTGTCTCTATGCTGGATAGGCTTGAATATTAAACCCTAGATTAGGAGTGGTAAACCCTAGAATATGATTCAAATGCACCCTAGAATGTCTCATAACTATCCCCCTCGCAGTGCTCGGCCCCCTAATCCCACACACGACGACTTCGACATAGTAACACAATTTTCTTGGAGCACACCAACTCAAAGCGTCAATCCCTTGCTGTCACAAACTGCTGTAATACTGGCTTGGATATTGGACAAGAGCCAGGCTAGTAGTTATCGTAATGGAAATTACCTGTACTCATGTCCACCGACAGCTTTCTTACAACAAGAATGACCCGACGAACGACACAAATGCAGCAACAACCATGGCTCCCATCGACAACCTCAAGCCTACAGCACCACTGCTCGAGCTACCAGTCACGGAAGCAACGAGTGGGGGGCACTGAGGAGCGACAAGTACTTGACCGTAGTTGGCTGCAACCCACAGCAGGACACCGTTCGTCCAGCCGAAACCCGCCTGCACGGTGTATTCACCGCCGGACCCCGAGGAATCGACATTCAGATTGGAAAATTTTTCGTACATCTTGAATCGGATGACAAGTTAGAGTCCAGCAGATACAGGGCAATGCGGAAAAGACGACGTACATTGCCAGTGTTGTTGACACTGTTAGTAAGGTTGAGTTGTGATGCAGGCAGCTGGGACAGCATGCCCGGAATAGACCCTCCGGTAGCGTACCTACAGACGATGCGGCAAGCCGACAAAGCAAAGAATATGGAGTATGCTTACCAGCTACACAAAACGCTCGTAAAGTACCTGTTTGCCATCTCACGCTGGAGGGTAGCTGCCCAGCCCTCGCCGGCTGTGGCGTTTCCGCCGTTCACGACGGTTCCATTCAATTGGTTGACATCAGCACCGGGTCCCGTTGCTGTGACATTTACATTTGTCTGACCGTCATGGAACGGTTGTCCGGGGAGCTGGGCCTCTGTGAAATTGAGCTGACCAGCAGGTATAAGGTCGTACGTCGATTGTCCCGAACCAGGTGTGGGGAGAGCGTTTGTTGTAAGGTTGGAGGGTAACGCCTCGAGAGCAGAGATGATGATGTGCTGGTGAGGCGGCCAAGCATTCGGTGCATCCCTGAGGGGACATGTCAGAAATCACTTCGGAAATCAAAGGAATTGCCGCTGACCATTGCAATCCCGTCCAGTCCACGAAGGTAACAGGGAAAGTACCATTGTACTTGTTCATGACCATGTTCACAGCGGCGAAGTAACTGAACGCGTTCGCCTGCGAAGCGAGGACCTCGTCGGGGATGATACCGTTCCATACGGGATAGAACGTCGCAACCGTGAATATGGTGTTGCGTGAGTTTGAAGTGAGGTTGAAGTCGTAGAAAGCAAGCTTCGAAGAGTCCCACATGAGGTCCAAGATCCCAGCACGAATCCCAGTGGCGATTTGGAGGTGCTTGGCAGCAGCTGTGGCGTTCGAGTTTCCGTAAAGGTTGGCTAGAAGGACATGGGCCTTGTCTAAAACAAGTCAGCCGTTTATCGCGAAGATGGCCAGCCAGATTACTTACAAAGTATACTGTTCAGACAAATGGGAATGTTGTTCTTGACGTTCAGCGTACGGAGACCGGGATTACCAAGTTGCGGGACGAGCTGGAACCGAGAGCTATAATCCCAACCGGTCTCTGCTCCGGAGGCGAGCTCGCTATACAACTCGGCAGCCTGGGAGTCTGTCAAAGGCGTCGATAGGGTGAGGTCATGAACGGTCATGTAATCATCGATGTACGACTCTGGGCGTGGCGCGCTGTTATTAACCGCGTAGTGAGACATGGAATAGGTCTGGCCGGTGTATGGGCTCATCACTTGAATCGTCCGATTGTTGGACCACCATGCAAGCTCCGCCTGAGGTATCTTAGTTAGCAGAGCAAGACCGACAGAACAAAACACGTACCTCAGCACTCGGCAGCCCACGCTGAAGAATCGACGTATCGCCTGTAGTGGTAACGTAGTCTGAAAGCATCTTGACGCACATCAGATTCAACCTAGAAAAATCTAACACTCGGAACTTACGTGGACGAACAACGGGGGTTGGGAACGGTCCAAGTCTACACGTGTAAGCCTACGCACACTGGTGTGATAGGGAAGTATATACTTACAATAAGTACGACCACCGTTGGGTATGAATCCGAAATCTTGTATCTCGTCCATAAAATTCTGCAAAGTTCCGTTGACAGTATCATAAAGTTGCGATTCTAGCAAGCCCTGGATGATCCAGTAGCTGTCCCAATAATCTACGAAGAATATGTCAGCCCCAATCAAATAGCCATCAAGGAATCCCAAACACTGTTCTCGGAAGCGTCCACCAGGAACAACGAAACTGTAGTTTAGCGGAATAAAGGTGCTCTCGCACGCTCCGCCGGGGTATATGCTACAAAGCGCGGACTGATTAACCGTTCTCGCGAGTTGAGTCCAGTATCCGTTGACGATTTGCGCAAACGCTTGGAGCAAAGGGTCGGTGACATTGCTCAGGAATGGGGGGCTAACACTGAACCCAGGTAACGTAGCACCCTGGAGTTCGAGACCTTCCCCAAGGAAATCGTCGTCCAGGAAATTGACGATCTCCCCCTCAGTCACGGTCGAGAGATTGAACGCGGAAAAGTCCGCGAGGACTTGTTGAGACGATTTGCTCGTGGGCTTGTCGACGATCGTCTTTGCATCGGAGTACGGCTGTGCGAGATTCACGGTTTGCAGCAACTACGTCGTTACAATCAGTAATCAGTCACGACTTTCGACAACAACGATGGCGGACTTACTGCGCCTGGACAAAATATTTGGCCGATGCACCACGGCTGGACTGGGGGTAGGGCGGCTTGCGATGGCACCAAGGCGCTGAGAGGGACCGTAGGGCTAGCTACCGAGGTCGAGATGGTCACAGTGGGTGCTCCCGTCGTCGTCAGGGTGGTCTCTGCCTGGGGTACAGCATGGGCATAATGGGCCAACCCGACGAGGGCGGCGAGCCTCAGGGATGTACGCATTTAGGCTGGAAAGCCTCGTTGAAGCGTCGAGAAGAGGCGTGATCGATCTGAACTTGCGTCCGTCCGTGCGGAAACCAACGTCGTCGCGTTGAACTTCCTATCCAGCAAACAATAACGGGTTGAGTCATGAGTCTACACCACTGTTACTTTTTATGATCAGGCGAATTACGGGCGTTTCGACTTGGATTCATGTCCGAGAATAGCCGAGTGACTAAGAACCCGGACATTGCCAATGCCATCACAGACCGGTTACTATAAGCCAGGTTTAGAAATTAGCATACTACAACCAACCTATAAGTTTGGTGGCTCACAAACTGCTGCGCTCGCAAGATAGGCACTCGAGTCTATATACTTGGACCGTATCGCCAACTCATACCCATTAGCAGGGACAATTTTTCATACAAAATACTCTCAATGATGGATTGATCATACGATGCTCAATTTTAAATCAAGGACACACGAAAGGTGGAGTACGTTGTATGTGTAGCGCCCGCGTCATATGATACGATTAGGCGGACTGATCCCAGAACGTACTATGGGTTCCCAGCGTACCAGCACAACATGCGACAGGTTGTTGTGCGCTGTGAGAGCCTGTTTTTTGCGGTGGGTGAAGGTGCTAGGGCCGTAATCCCCGGAACAAAAGGGGACTGCCACAGCGACCGTATCCGAAGCTGAGAATGATCCGAATCCAATGGATCCGAGGCAAGCGTCGCCTTACGTCATATTGCGTGAGACACCGGACATAGACTAAAGTTAGCTGGAACCAACACGTCCTAACGGGACTCTAATAACGCCGTGTCAAAGTTCAACAGACTCATCGGAATGATAGTGGAAGCCCAACATCACAGAGGATTTAATTACCAACTCGCGCCCCATGATATTGGTTAGTCGACAGAAAACGCGTGCCATGCTCGCCTGGCTGGCAACCAGAGCATGGTGACTGGACGACTTTCAGATACCTCTCGTTGAGTAGCTGAGCCCAACGAAGATCGTCTTGGCACGATGCTCAGACCAATGTGTCAAGGTCAATATGCTCAAAGTGTATGAAAGGTATGGACTCAACATTGCAACATCGCGATCTCATGTTCCCGAGTATGTTCACATGGGGTAACAGACTCCAGCTTGCGTGCAAGAAAATATCATTTGTATAGGAGATGCAAGGGTGTACTTACGAACGGTATGCCCTACGCTCACGTCTTCTCGTTGGACTGGAAGTGCACCAAGAAAAATAGCCAAACAGCTACCCGCACCCCGAACTCGTACATCTTAGTCATGCGTCATATTAATGCTACAACGCACCTGCCCTTTGTCACGAGCAAAGAAAAGGTATCGATGCGTGGGGTCCAACACGTTCAAATGCCCAATCCTTCTGAATCCTAGCACTCCTAATCAACCATCATGCGTTCCGTGAGGAGACCCTCGCCATACGCCATACTTTCGAAGATGACTTGTCTCCAGACGCTGATAGCACATTCTTGAGCCTCCTCTTCCAGAACCTATGACAAGGGCCCGATCAGTGAAACTATTTCCCACTAAATATCGAATTCATACAGGTTCCAGGCCATCTACGAGCTTCTGGGGACTTTTATGGTCCTTGAGATGTTCCAGGACGAACATGATGAGGTCGTCGTCTTCTAATTCGCCGAGATATTTAACCATGAGACGTTTGACCAGTGGCTCGAGCTTTCGGTCAACCATACTCTAGGAAAACGGGTTAGCGAACTCGCAAAGAAGAAAACATGAGCGTACATCGTTGAGACCATCCCACCTGACCTTCGCCTTGAACAAGGTCTCCTTGTCGTGGGGAACAGACTCCTTGATCGTCTGCAGCCGCTCCTTCGCCTTCTCGCCCTCTGCAGCACTGAAATCAAGTTTGACCAATGGCACCTTCCGTTTCTTGATGTCCTCTTCCTCCTCTTCCTCTTGTCCGAATACGGCGGCCTTGGCATCCTTTGGCGCAGCTTCAGCTTTCACCGGCGCGGGTGCAATCGACATGTTGAGTTTGACTGGTGCGCCATCATCAAGAAGCATTCCGGCTTTACGCTGTTCTTCGGCAAGCGCTTGCATGTCTTCCATTTGACGGGCAAGGAACTTCTCTGATTCAATGCGGAGGTTCTCAGCTTCACGCTCCTCATAAGCGCGTGATTCGGCATCCGCCGCCTCTTCGGCTGCGACTCGGCGTGCACGAGATTGTCGCCAGCGTGCTCTAGCAGTGTCATTGCATTAACAGAATAAAACGACAACGAAGACCAGGTCAACACACCTGTCAACGTAGAACAACTCATCACTCTCGTCGTCGTCCCACACATCGAGCCGGGCTTGCATCTCCACGCGATCCCGCTCCTCGGCTTCCTTGATGGCGTTTTGACGCGCAATCGACCGTTCCAGCGCAGCTATACGGGCTCGTTCTCGAGGCTCATATCGGCGTTCTCTCTGCAAGGTTTGTGGGGACATGTTCAGCACCACTGCGCGCATCCGCAACACCTTATTACCGGTCGAATGAAATACTCACGTCCTTGAAGGAAACCTCCTCATCACGCCTTCTGGCATCCTTCCGATCCCGCTCCATTTCCTCGTCAGTCTTTGGGCCCTTGCTCCGTTCATCCAACGCTCCCGTCGCAGCACCCGTATCCTCCGCCTTCACAAAGCCGACAGGTTTGCTGTAACTTTGTGGACCTTTCCCCTGTGTCTGTTGACCCTTTCCAGGCGTCGATTGAGATGGCTGCTGCGACTGTGGCTTACCCCACTTTGGTCCACTCGGTACCGTAGCCATGAGATTCGGTATACTCTCGCGTACTTCTCGTACTTTCTCTCGTTCACGCTTCGCCGCCCGTTCGCGAAATTGCGCAATCTCGGAGATGACGAGGCCGCGTTGGGTTTCTGGGAGATCAGCTTCCTGAAGATCATGGAGGTGAGGAGGAATGACGTATTTCTCTTTGTCGAGAAGGCCGTTGTTAGCTGCATCTTGGGAAGTACGATTGATCTCTTGAACAAGTTCGTTGACCTTGGCTTTGGCTTGCTGCACCATTGCCTCGTCCGTCTGTTTCCATGCAAGTCGTAAGAATACGACAATGATACGACAATGAAAGATTGGGGCTCACGTCTGTCTTCATCTTTTGCGCTGAGTAGGCATCCAAGAACAGCTTGGTCTTTTCGTCGGCTTTGATCTGGGAAAATGTATGCGACGTAGGCGTGAAACGATCAGCCCGATAGTAATGGGACGCACCAGAAGCTTTTTGTTCGCGCACCCATCCTCGAGCGCTGGTAGCTCGATGCCCTGGAGGAGTGTCAAACATCTGATTGCAGAGTCTGGATCCTCGAATTCTGCAAACCCGAATCCTTGCGGTTTGTTTGCAGGCGTGATGAGTCGCTTGAACGATTTGACGGGACCACACGCCTGGAGATCCAATTCGAACACAATTCAGCACGTGCGACGAGTCACCCATCGGACGGAACCCATACGGTACTCACTGTGAGCATCTGGTTAAGAAAGGCATCGGTGATCCCGCCAGATATCGAGCCGACAAACAGAGTTGTCTGTTTCTGGGGGGGCATAAAAGGCTGATGCATCATTTGTTGCTGCTGTGCGAGAGCCGATATTGAGGGGCCTTGGCCATACGATGGCAAAGGTGGACGCAGACCAAGTCCTAACCGGTTCGGCGCAGGTTGCATGTGACTTGAATTATGGCGAGGGTGTGTTTTTTTCGTGTGCTTCGGTACCGATTCTGAACCTCCTCGATAAACGTAGAACAGAAGACGGTCAAGACGGGGCTCACAATTGGAGATACGGTTCAACGGTGGCCTGAAAAGAGCCAAAGTCACAGCGACGTGGATGTGGTCAAGGTCAGAAGACCAAACTCGATACATATCAGCCTTTGTCACAGAGGTCTTCCCACGGCCCGCCATGGTCCTCTTCTTCACGTCGTCCGGTAAGTGGTCATCGGTGCATAATTCAAGGTCTTCTGACTCCTCGTTAGCGGTGAACCCACCAGCGACCATCTACATGGGAAAGGACAAGGTCGAAAGTATGTGTCAGGTTGTCCTGCGCACAAGGCCGACATTCACTCGCACAGATCAGACGAGGATCTGATCAAATATGCATGGCCTCAGGATGTCTGGTTCCACGTCGACAAGCTCTCTTCTGCTCACGTATACCTTCGCATGCCCGAAGGCATGACTTGGGAGGCAATACCCCAGGCCCTCTTGACAGACTGCGCTCAGTTGGTCAAGGCAAACTCGATCGAGGGCAAGTATGCGCTCAAACCGTCGCTTCCTCGTTCTTATCCCGCGATATTGCAGGAAACAAGAAGGATAATCTGACAATCATATACACACCTGCCGACAACCTCAAGGTACGAATGAGCTGCGGAATGATCAACGGATCAGGGTGACATAATTTGTACGCAAGAAACAAGGTGACATGACTGTCGGTCAGGTTTCCTTCCATAGCGACAAACGGGTACGTCTGCCATGCAGTTCCATGCACGCGCGCTTAGTCTCACAAATTTCGTCTAGGTCAAGAGAAGTGCGTTATCCCCGAGCATCCCTTCATCATCCAAGTCACTAACCACCTGTGCCAGTCCACGTGCCCAAGCGAGAAAACCCCATTGTCAATCGCCTCAACAAAACCAAAATCGAAAAAGTGGTCGATCATGAGCAAGAGAAGATCGACCGCGTGAAGAAAGAGAATGCAGAGAAGCGTGCAATAGCTGCTCACCGAGTGAGCATCCCTCTCTGCGTGTTATCCGGGACCCACCATTTTTTTTTCTAGAAAATTGAAGAGGCTGAACTCGCGAAGCAGAGGGAAGAAGAAAGGGCTGCAAGGTCGTATGATCTACTATTCAATGTCGAAGAAGACCCGGATGCTCCAAAGCTGACTGGCAGGGCGATCGAGGAGGATTTCATGTAGTCCACCGTTGAATTCTTGTCTTGTACCTATCCTGTATGTCGATCTGCTTCTGTCGATGTAATCGCCCTTGTAGCCGAACGTAGAGTCCAAGTACGTTAGCTAACCAGACTAAGTTACCGTCGTGGTTCTGGATCATTTGGTCGAGCGCCAACATGAGCATCCGCTTCGCTGTTCCACCACACACCCAAGACGACGCAGATGATCGTACAACATCTTCAAGCTCAGATTCTGAAGATTATACAGAAGAAGACAACAACTTTGCAGACTGGGTTTCCGACCAAGGACAACTGCAAGCTTGTCGATCGCTCTTCGAAGACAAAACGTTCACCACAGCAGCAGAAGCCTTGACATACGATAAATCCACGCACGGATTTGACCTGGATGCCGCTAGCAAACAATGGAGTGCGTCTTTTTTGCCATCGTGCTCGTCGGTCTATTGAAGCCGACTTGCAACAACAGAGCTAGATCTTCATCGTCGGATACGACTGATCAACTTTATCCGGAAACACGTAAGATAGACGATGCTCTTCTTCGCATTGAAGATGACCATGCCACTCTTGCGTAGAAACCGACCCCTACAGATGTTGGCAATCTAACAGGGACCGAATCATTCTTCACATCCGATGACTATCTCATTCCTGTCATCGAAGATGACCCCATACTCCGTAAGTTATCTTCTCGTCCATCGTAATTATTGTTGTATCATTCCCATCTAGAACTTGATTTTGACGACGACTGGTCCGACGACGACGACGACGATGGGCCTTTCGGTTCAGACCTGCCTTCAGACCTCCCCAGTGCCCTCAGACGCATTCATATTCTTGAAAAGAAGGTCTCTCAGGCACAAAACGACTTGTTGGACTACCGAAGACTCATCACTCAAAATCTGGATATCTCCAGCATCGCTGAGATCATAAATGATCCTGTTCCATCGACTGACGAGGCTCCCCGGGATGACGACACGCATTATTTCCTGAGCTATGAATACAACGGTATGCATCATTTTGTGGTCGTTGCAACACAACGACTAGTGCTCATTTCATATCCAGATATTCATGCCGTGATGATACAGGATAAAGTCCGGACATCCTCATACGCCTCATTTATCCTCACAAACCCCATTTTGTTCCGTGACGCCATCGTTCTCGATGTCGGGTGTGGGACTGGAGTCCTTTCTCTATTCGCAGCGAAATCTGGCGCGAAACATGTCTATGCTATCGATGCGAGCGGTATCGCTGAAAAGGCCGAAAAAATTGTCCAAGAAAACGGATTGCAGAACGTTATTACGTACGTTCCTTGTGCTGAACTCCCGTCATCGTTGTTGTCCTTATCCTCACTGGTCACCCCAGCGTGATACATGGAAAAGTGGAAGAAATCGATCTACCTGATCACGTTGATCACGTTGACATCATCATATCCGAATGGATGGGCTATGCACTACTCTATGAATCGATGCTCGATTCTGTTCTGCACGCACGCGACAGATTCCTACGTCCGAATGGAGGTGTCATGGCACCAAGTCAATGCAGGATGATGTTGGCGCTCTGCGAGGGCAGCGAAATCATGAAAGATAGGGTGGATTTCTGGAACGACGTATATGGTGCGCCTTCCCTCGATCGTGCATCCTTATGCCATTGAACAGACTGCGACCACGATCAGGGTTCGATCTCTCTGAAATGGCGCATAGCATCTACAAGGATGCCATCATCGACGTCGTCAACCCGAACTCGGTAGTCAGCGAGCCATATCTACTCAAGGTAATATTCCTTTCGTCCCCTTTTCTCGTGTCCATAACCTGTTCCTCACTGCTCAGGATCTCCATCTCCAAACCATCACGTCCCGCCAACTCGAGTTTACGTCCCCGTTTTCGCTCACCTCGACCTCGCTCATGCGCACAAAAATCCACGCTCTCGTGCTCTACTTTGACACGTTCTTCACTACCACTGGCGACCCTCTCTCACCGGACGTCCCTGTGCGCCTCATCAGAGACGGCGACGTCACCCTCGCGGAGGTATGGCCGATCGCAGGCAAACCGCCGCCCAAGCGCAGAGCCAGCGTGGGCCCGGGCCTGAAAGAACGCGAAGAAAAGCGCGTCATTAGTTTCAGCACGGGACCGACGAGTCAACCGACCCATTGGATGCAAACCATCTTCTTGCTCAAGGACCCGATCTTTGCTGAGGAGGGTGGGTACTCCGTTCCGTTCCTCATTTCCGCTGACACCCGCGTTCTTTTCGTGTAGGTACCGTCGTCTCTGGCACGTTTTATTGCAAAAAGAGCGACGGAAATTCGAGGGAACTTGATGTCGAAATTCATTATTCGGTCAGGAGGAGCCAAGATGCGCCAGCGAGCGAGGTGACTGTGCAGATGTACAAGGTTCACTAATGACTAGTGATGCAATGCCCCTGTGTACCGTGTACAACAATCGACCGAATAATACGAACGGGATGGAAAAAGTCACGCCCCAGCATTGGAATTGAGTGGGAACGACGAGAAAAGGTCAATACACACAAATATACAAGAAACCGATGTGCGAGACAAGTGGGTGTGTAGTATTGCAACTATAGTTAGTAGTGACACGTAGGATTACATTCGATATCGATTATGTGCGCGATCGGGTCCATGCATAAAAAACAAGCGTCCCTACAAACAGCCCATAAAGATGCAACGAGCGTGGATAGCAACATGTATGTGGAGAGCGCAACAACACGAACTCATCTAGACCTTTTTCAAAACGTCCGGTCCGCATCACAAGGAGCACTGACAGACTCGCCTGGCGATGTGAGCGTGTGCGAGGACCGCAAGCGTGAGACGGACGGTCGTAACGGTGTAACGCTATCGCAGCTCGGCCGAGCGTGTGCATCGATGACGCTCCCTCGCGCTGCCGTCCCTATCCCAGCCATCCCTACAGAATGCATCCCTAACTCGGCGGGGTCGCTCGTCAGGGAGTCACTGCTATCGTGCGCCCTCAGCAACGCATCCGTGAGCTCGGGCGATGCGTACGGGGAACCAATATCAAGGTCGGCAAGGTCACGCCGCTGGAAATAGGACGAATGAGGCGAGGCCGCCTCCCCTGCCTCGGTGCCGATGATGGTGTCGCGCCAGGTGCCGGCGTGGGGGTCCCAAGGATCACTTATTTCCAACTCGGCGGGAGAGTCGCCCAGCTTGGATTTCCGCACGCCAAATTCGGGAGCGTAATCGTCCTCGTGTGAGAATTTGTCCTTGAGGGGGGAGGAATCGTACACAAGCGTGCTCTGGTCGGCGCTCGACCTGCTTCGTGTCCTTCGGTACGCTCCGTATTCCATTTCTTGATCCAATCCATCTTCCACTTTCCCGACAGGAGAGGGGTCCCGCCATCTTCGCGCAAAGAAGTATCGCAATGCGAAAAGCGCTAAACATAGCGCAAAGAAGCCAACCAGGCCGATAAGAATTTTGACGCCGATCGAAAGCTGTGATACGCCGCCCTCAGAACTTAAGCTTTGCTGAGAAGACCCGCTCCCCAAGGGCTGTTTCAACACGCGAACTTGATCAAACTCCTCCATGGCTTGAGTGGCATTCGTTAGACCAAGCAGGCCGAGCATTGGGTGCGTTCCAAACTGAACGGAGCCGTTGATATTTCCAGTGGCGTCTGGCTGTTCGTATGCCATGACGGTATAGACATTCCGCATAAAGGGAACTCCGAGGATCATATCACCTATGTCCGAGGTCGCCGTGAGCTTCGAGGGATCAGTCTGTATAAGACCTGTGCAATACTGCGAACTAGATTGTCCGACGGGCTCCGTGGTTAAGTCGAGAGGATGGAGCGGAAGTTCGTTTTGACCATCCAGGGTGATGGTCATGTTGAGTGGGATCGCACACGGGACATAATCTACGAGTGGCGGTGAGAATAATTTGTCAAGTGGGGAAACGAAAATGCCGCACAATTTCCGTCAGAAGCAGGGCCGATGCCCAAGGCTCCATAAATTCCATTGGCCAACGCAGGTGTTGTGATTATCAAGGGTACACCCGAATCCAGAAGGGCGGTTGGTTCGGATGCGCCGGATATTGACTGCAGCGCGACGGGATAAGCTTGACCGTTGACATACACTGTAATCGCACGGACAGTGGTCTTCCAGAAAAGTATACCGACGTCCTCGCGGACAAGGGATGAATAGCGGATTTGTGAAGGATCTGGGACAATTTGGGGAGGGTGGCGACCGATGCCGAGAAGAGAAGGTATTTGGGTGGATCCGGGACGTGCAAGAGTAAGCGAAAAGAAAGGTTGAGAAGGTGCATCGGTAGCCGGCGTGAGGGAGAAGAGATTGGAGGAAACAGCCGCTCCATCCGGGGCATCACCCGTGCTCGCGGGTATGATTTGCTGAATCAAAGAATTCAAGGGGAGAGCAAGACCGAAAATGCCATCAAAGTTATATGACAATGGCTCGCCATTGATAGACGTTACTGCAGCTGTGTGATTTGTGAGTGGAATAGTCGGAGGAAACAGGTGGACTGGCTGACCTAGTGCTTGATTTGGAATGATGTAGCCCCCAATCTGTACTTGGTCCCATACAATGGGGCCGTCGACAGTACCAGAAAGGTATTGCATCGTAAAAGTGGCGCCCGCCGACTGTGAGGAACTCGGATCATACAGACGCCCACCCGTTGCTGCGCACGAGGCCGATGAGCATGATGTGGATGCAATCCACTGAAAATAGGTTCAGGAAGGGTATCAGTACAGAAGAAGACGTGTCTCACGAGATCGGAAGAGCCTGTGTCAACTTGCAAGGAGAGGTTCTGTTGAGAAGATCCCACTTGTACTGGTACGGTGTACGCTCTGCAAATCAATGGGTGGAGTAAGTGCCATGTGGTATCTTGAAAAGGGGAGGGAAGAGCGGATAAGACATATCACCATGGATGAGTATCGAACGTGACATGATGGTTTGGGAAAAATGGCCAATAGACCATGTTGCGAAAGAAATGAGACTTGGACGTACACGGCATAGTAACTTGTCGAAACCATGTCCATGCTCAGCACGATCCCAGAACCTCCACCATTCCCCTGGACTGATGATGCTCGTTCCTTGTTTTTCCCCTTGGAGCGGGCGTCAAGGATTGTCATTGTAATATCGAACTTCACGTCGGGGGAGATGGAGGAACTTTGGCAGGAATCGGAGCGGTCACGAGAGAATCTAGAGCCGGATCTAGGGGATTTGATAGGTGAACGGTGTGGTAGGACCGCGTGAGATTCAGGCAACGTTGTCAACTCTGGATGGCAGGCGGCTCATTGACAAGGTTAATGGGAAGGAAGCAAGAGAACAGCGAACAACGAGACACTATGGCTGTGAACGAGCGCGCGAGGGCTTAGAGAAGGAAAAAAGCAACAAGGGCAAGCCAAGCGACAGAAAGGAGGGCACTCACTAGAAAGCTGTCAGTGCAAGGAACGACCCCACGTCGTTTACTTACTTTGTCACTTTCCCTGTGAGAGGGTTGACGTTATTTTCGCTAAACGCTGTGCTCGAATGTGGGCATGGTTCGTCCAGGTCCACGTCTGGCCGTCCCGCCCATTGAATTTTGCTCAATGGACTCTGAAGAGTCTGGACTGCAAGTCAGCAGTGAGTCAGACCTTGGCAAGTTGTCAATGATCGAGCCACATACAGCCACTTTGATCCGAGACCGCCGAGACACTGTCTTATCTGCACCGGTACGGCCAAGGACCTACATTTACAGCTTTGGCAAGGCTCAGGGCCGGGGTGTATCTCAGACGTCCACCAAGCGCACGGTGTTCCCGTGACGGATGAACCGACTCTCCATGACTAGGCGACAGTTCAGAACTCGTCATTCCAACGACGACGCAGCCAAGCTTCCACTCACTCACTGTAAGTATCACCTCTCGCTCCTACTTTCTCTTGCTGACCAGAAGTCATTGATAGTCATATCGCTTCCAATTGTCAGTTTCAGGTCCTGGCCGCTGTCATTGCCGCTGACCACCTTCAGGGTCATCATATATCACTTCAAAGATCCGTGTCCTCCTTTACGAGCGGACTGCTGGGAACGACGCCAGCGCTGCCCGGGCTCGATCGGACAATCGCGATTCCTCCGCGTCGGCTACACCTGACGTTGGGTGTGATGTCGCTCGAAGACTCCGGGGATTCCAACATGGCTTTTGGTAGTCAAGCGATTAATTCAAGGAAGACCCTCTCCGAAGCGCTTTCACTTCTGTCCTCACTTCGGCCACAAATATCAGAGCTGCTATGCGGCGCTCGTCTTAAAGTCCCTCTTCAAATGATGGGCATCATGCCACCAGACGGCGGGGATCCAGACAAGGCACATGTCCTTTGGTTTGGGCCCCCACACGAGAATGAGGACGCACAACGGCTACTGGAAGTCGGCGGTAAATGGTAGTGTTGCAGGGATTTCTTTTGTTTCGCTGACGACGTGCTAGAGATGGTGAACAAGACATTTATAGAAGCAGGTTTCATTAGAGACCGTCGCCCCCTCAAGGTTCGTTCTGTGTTCTTTCCTTCTGGTCATGGATGAGAACGCTTTCTATCAGCTACACTGCACAATACTCAATACAACCTACCGCCGACCTAGGGCGAGAGGACCGCGGCAGCCTTTCTCGTACAGGTCTCTGCTCAGGTCTCCTGCTGCACAGGCTGTCCTGTCGGAACCACGAGCAGAGCCTGACTGGCGCCAGCCTGTCAACGTAGATTTTGGAACATGGCACGTGGACGAAATCCAGATATGTAAAATGGGTAGCTACGGGCCCGAGGGCGAGTATGAGAGCTGTGGGGGGCTTCTCCTCCCACAGGAACACTAGCACTGGCATGTAACTACATAGTACTCTAAGAAGGCTGTACGGCATGGGCGCACAGGTGTGGCACGACCGTGACGAATTGAAAGAGCGATTCAAAGGCCGCCTTGTATCATCGTGCGACTTCTTGTCTCGCTCAACACCTTCACCTCCAACAGCGCCCGCTCTACGAACAACGTCCTACTTTCTACGTTCACATAATGTCTGAAATCAGGAGGAAGCTTGTCATCGTCGGTGATGGTGCTTGTGGCAAGGTCTTTCTCTTGCTCCGTCCGCCGCCAACATCCGTTCTGATTTACGCACTAGACCTGTTTGTTGATAGTTTTCTCTAAAGGAACATTCCCTGAGGTATCTTCTTCTCCCTCCCTTTGCGTCCTCGTGTTCTGACTCTTTTTATCAGGTCTACGTTCCCACCGTCTTCGAGAACTACGTGGCGGATGTTGAAGTTGACGGCAAGCACGTCGAGTTGGCGCTATGGGATACTGCTGGTCAAGAAGACTATGACCGGCTCCGGCCTCTCAGCTACCCCGACTCGCATGTCATTCTAATCTGTTTTGCCGTCGACTCTCCAGACTCGTTGGACAACGTACAGGAGAAGGTCTGTTGTCTCCCCTAACCCCTTTTCATCCGTTCTAAGTACCTCCTATTCCAGTGGATTTCCGAGGTCATGCACTTCTGCGCTGGTTTGCCTATCATCCTTGTCGGTTGCAAGAAGGACCTTCGGCGTGATCCCAGGGTGGTTGAGGAGCTCAGGAAGACAAGCCAGCGTCCTGTCACCCCCGAGGAGGTGAGTTGCCACAGTTGAAGTTTACTGTGATTTATTTACCTGGTGACGTGTCATAGGGTATGGCTGTGGCCAACAAGATTGGTGCGAAGCACTACCTCGAGTGCTCAGCACGAACGGGAGAGGGTGTTCGCGAGGTCTTCCAGTATGCTACTCGGGCTGCCCTTCTTAGCCGGCCCAAGAGCAGCAAGAGACATGGCTGCGTGGTTTTGTAGACTAATCACTGGGACGACCCTTCATTTTATCCTAAACGCCGATGTCGTTTCGCCTCCCTCTCGCTACCTGTCTCTCCTATCTTCCTCCTTATCCAGAGTCCATACCCTTCACGACCAGTGTTCTGCAATCTTCATGATCTGACCTCTTTTATTTCATGGTTGTGAATTCCGTCTCTTTCATTCGCTCGTCCGTCAGTCACTGAGCTTGTTTGAGACGTTTGAACGCTCTACATATGCGTGCTAGTGTTTGAGTTGTTGCCGGTTGCTATCGCGTAGGGGCGTGGAGGTGTTCCGCAGCAACCATTTCATCCCTTGTACATGAACGTAACCTTTCTTGTATCATATCCTGTCAAGGAGTGCAATTTGATCGCAAGACCATCAAGTCAGACAGTCAGACACAAGGCGAAAGACTAGAATCTGAACCCTTGGCGTAGAAGAGTGGGAACGACTGGTCACTGTCTTCCTACCCAAGAGGCGGCCTACAGGAGACTAGGCGTGACCGCTGCAATTGAAATTTCTGACTTCCAACATCGATTATCGCCATGCAACCAGACACGTCTCCGTGTTTCGATATTGTAGATCCAACAAAGCGAGCTGTTTTTTGCAGCGTCGCTGAGAATCACATCCTCCAATATCCTGACTGTGCACGATGACAGTCGCTGTCGACCCCCGCACCCACTCCGGGTGTACATAGACATGTATGCATCACGACCGACCCAGATTGAAGGTGCCAAGTTTGCTCTCTGCTGGCAGCGGCTTCTTTGCACAGCTTTACAGTGCTCGTTGCCTTCCGATGGATCGGTGGGCGCCAACGACACAGGTTGCCAGACCCAGGGGAGCCGAGAACGACAAGCGCTTACATGTGAAGTGTTTGCGATTTCTGCTCGGTTCGGCCCATCATCTCTGTGCTTTCATCTCTACAAGCGAACTCCTGCCGAAGAGTGAACGTGCGCAGACTTCATCTGTACTCGTCACACCATGGGCCCAGCTAGGCACCGCTTTTGTTCTGGGATGGGGATATGCGCGCGTTCGGTCTCCTGCACTGTCGCGCACACACGACTCCATCGGAGATTTTTTTGTCCCGGTATGATTATTGAGGTATGCTTTCCTCTCCTTTGATAACGATCAGTGCCTGGGTTACTGCAGGTCAACACTGCCAGTGCGTGCGACCCGCATGACGGAATATCAATCGGATTTATAAACGCGAGCGTCGATGGTGCAATATGTAAAAGTTGGGTAGCCAAGCCAGGAGTTTGTTTGTCTCGCGTTGGTGCCTCGATCGCCCTGGGATACTGTGCTCGATTGTTGAGGTACTTTACACGTTTAAGTGTCAATGTTGGGACTGCATTGCCGAGATGCGCGGGGTGCGATCAGCGGATTTGGCGCCATGCGTCAGGGGTCATCAATCATTGACGCTCAGGACACTCGGAAGGTAAGCTTTCCAGGTACTGTATTGCAAAGTTCCGAAATTAAGGACTGATTTGCCCTTGATAGGTACGCTTTAATGGGTGAATGTCGCATCGCGGAGCAAGGAGATTCCTAGGCAGACGAGGCGTCTTTTACACCTCCATGTCTGGGCCGCCTGGAATGTTCAGGTTCAGGAGTCCCATTATCTGCTGTCCAAATCACTCGCTGGTCTGGACATCGTCCCGGAGGAGAAATCGCTTGCCAAATACTTTCTTGCCCCTGATCTGCATGCCCAGGAAACACGAGCGGAAGGACAGCCAATTTTCATCACTCTGGTGGCCCTTTGATCTGGACCGTCATTCGATCATTTCCATGAGTTCGGAGGATGCCGGAAACGTGACCCCGCTGACGTCGGGGATGGATGAAGGGAGAACGATTGTTATATGTTCTTTTTACAAATACCTAGCTTAAGATACTATCATTGGCACCGTAGTTAGTACAACCTGTCTTGTGCAATGAAGGGCGGGGGATTCCGGAAAGTCTCGGTGTTGACACACCCCCAAAGTCCACGTGGGTACCGAGAGATGCAAGATAAGTGGACGATTTCGGGACCAAAAAAGTAGCGGCATTGATGACGAAAAGAAGGGGTATTTGAATGTAATTTAAATGAGTTCGGTCCGGGCATGAGGCGGTCAACGAGGCTTCAAGGACACCAGAAAATGTTGAAGGGGGCCTGTATGATGGGTATGTGATGCACTATCCGGCCATCATGATGCAAGCGTGTCCCAGCATGACTCGATGATGATGATGATGATAGAGATCGCGGCGGTCGATCTCTGGGGCGATGGTTGCCTTTATGTTCTGTGCGCATGTGCTCGCCGGTGTCGATATGTTTGGGATGTTTAACTTGGCTTTGTCTTCAAGTTCAAACGTGAGAGTGACACCAACCGGATACGGTTGGGACCTCGTGCATTTAGCCTGAAGGGGCAAAAAAATTCTCGAGCGGTGCCAAGCGTGCGATCACACAAAAACTCGCGGTAAAGCTAAGAGATATGACACAAACGGGGCTTGGAATCGGCCGCTTGGGGGAGGGGGGATTAATCATTCATTTCAAGGGACATTGATACAGGACAGGCATATGTAGATGCGGCAGTCAATCAAGTTCCTGAAGTCTAGAGTCGCGTCATGACACAGCCCAACTTCCAGGTCCAACTTCCGAAATAGGCAACGGAGCACTCCACACCGCACCATGATCGACTATTTGAACGGGCAGATCCCACTCAATGTTTCTCCTAAGCATCACGCTCCATTTCTTGTGTTCCCGGTGCATCTCCCTCCTGTTTTTCCATCCAACCTCGATTTCTCAAATGATCCTTGTGCCATAAAATCTGGCCATTCATATTTCGACGTTGACACCCATTTAGCTTGATCGACACCATCCTCGAAGATGATTCGTTTCGAGGGTATGGCACAGGAGGTCATGGAGGCCATGTGCACTCCAATGCACCAAATCCTACCCACTCGTTATCCCTTTTCGACCTCCCCGACCATCCACTCGGTGAACCAAATATCGTCGAGCACGCCCTCTGGAAGCCTTTTTCTTGGGTCCATGTCCGCAACCATGGACCGCGAGCTGCTCAAAAGTCATCATATCACACACGTTGTCCAGGTCCTTGATGCACCATGGGTCCCGCTATCAGAGAAAGATGGCTTCCGATGTCTCAGGATAGATATTTACGACAAGCCCACGGCTGACCTAAAACCTCATCTTGAAGGCGCGTGCCAATACATCGCTAGCGCTCTCGCTAGTGGCGGAAATGTCCTTGTTCATTGCCAGCAGGTGCGTATCAGAAACACCAATAACACGGGTGCTGAGACGCCGGCTCGGATAGGGTATCTCCCGATCACCTGCCATCGTCATCGCTTACCTCATCCATTATCTCGGGATGTCGTATGATCAGGCTCATGCACTCGTCAAACGCCACAGACCTTGTATCAATCCGAATCCCGGATTTGTAGCCGCGCTGCGTGCATGGGAAAGCAAGTGGCGCTCTACAGCCCCGCAACCTCACGCGCAATTTCGACGCGCCAATACGTCCCATGTTTCAATGGGAAGTGCGAATGGTGTCGTCGAAGGCGATGCGATCGTCTCACATCCACCACCGTTTGCCAGGGGCATGAGCTACTCTTCCTAATTTAGGGGCCTCCACCCGGACTCATCGGACTCATCGACGACAATCTCCAGTGATCGTTTTGTACAGACGCTACGGATCATGCACACGTCGTATACCCTTAGTACAAAAACACGCAGGAAATCTTTGTCTTTTCAATTCCCACTCATGTTCTCTTTTTCTCCGCCTTTCGTCATCATTTTGCTTTTCGTGATTTTTTGGGGTGCAGCATGCATTAAGGCATACCTGTAAGCTTTCATTGCTTAGTACATGTCAATCGGTTTCGGGACAGAGTTTGGATTCATTTACTTATTTATATCTACGGTACATACACAAGCTGGGAGCTCTTCAAAATGATTGGAATGAATGTCATTGTCCACATGGTTCGGAAAAAGTATAGAGTACGCCAGGAATCAGGATGTTTAACGTCTTCCCATGGAATCAGTAACACAGTACCCGGTCGAGGTGGTTCCTACTTATATGCGTATCAACTCTCTCTTGATTCGACACCCTATCCACGCGATTGGCGGGCAAGTCCCACCAACCCATTCTCCGTCCAGTTCGCCTTTAAACTGATTGGCGAGGTGACATCTATCCCCCTGCCAGTGATGATGTGATCATCCAATTGTCCAGTCACCTTGACCAGCAGAGCTTGCACAAGCTATCAAGGCGAGTATGTACCAAATCGACAGGGTGAACAGCGGGTCCCAGGAGAGTTAACATTCACAATGTTCGATAATAGTACACGATTCCACTTTTCGTTTCTTGGAGCGACCTGATCCACTGGAAACGATGACCGGTGTCTTTTGCGTCATGGAGATGTGTTGTTGGCACGTTTCTGTCATCTTGGTGCGGAATAATGCGACCGCTCGATAGATGCTGGATTCTTAACTTTCGAAGAATTGAGGTGTGGGCCGTCGCTGGCGTCGACGGGCTCATTCGTCGGGCTCACAAAAATATGTTTCCAGCTAGTTGTAGTCCAAGGAAAAATTCATGGGCTACTTGCCCAGATCGTCTTTATTGTGTATGTATGTACGTTGTGGTGTATGGCCCGGCCCTCCCTTTTCCGCCTATCTTTCAGCGATGACCATTGCCAATATATTCGTGGAGCTCTTCGATCCGTTGATCCTTCTTTTCCCCACCTGCGTGGAGAGACTGAAAAAAACTTTTTTTTGTCAATGGGAGGCAGCCTGAGCAGGATGTACCGGCGGACAGGGTGGGTCAGTCGATCAGTAAGTAGATTGTCCGAGAGATCTGACCTCAATTCCCAAGTACAAGTCAGATTTCAGACGGTGCTACACAGCGTGCTGGCGGCATCTCGCATCTTGGTCGGGTTGAGAGATGGAGGTGCTCAGCGAGGGGAGGCCCGACATCAATAATGATGAGGTTCGACCAAGGGGCTCACCTCAGGGCAGATTACGCCCAAGACGTCATTGTGTGAGCAGTAGTGGCTTAGCTATGTACCTTGGGACGATCATGACAATCGTGTCGATCGACGATCCTCAGGGCCGGGAGTGTTCGACGGGACTACATATGGGGAACGACATACCGGTCTTTACAAAAATGTCTACGTACACTGGACTACGCATATTGCAGAAACCAAAGCCTATTCTGTGCCTTTAAGCCGAGGACTCGACTCCTTGCGTCATGCTTTTTGGTATGGGGGCAAATTGCATGCGAGACATCGAAAACGTGACGACCTCCCCTTGGTTATGGAGGGCATCTCGTAGGTTGAAGAGAATCCGTGAGGCCATGACGCCGTGCAAAACGCCTTGGAAACTATGCACCATCCGAATGTGATCCTTGAGGGGCTGTCAAATGGCTAACTCGGGAACTCACGTTGCAAGTAGACCATCCCAGCCATCCTGGAGCTGGTAGAAACAAGTCAGTATCTGTGAGAAATAGGGCCACGGAGCATCCGACTGACTGGCAGGACAAAGAAAATGATGTTGGCGATCGACGTCACTGGTGAGTCCAATTCCGTGATTAATATAGTAGTACACGAATTTGATAGGAAGGAGTACGCACAGAAGATCGACAAAGTATACACTATATTTCCCTGAGTGACGGAAGCCACGACTTTGCCCTTGGTATGAAGACCAGATTGACGCAACATATACCCGTGCAAGAGAGTCAGGGCGAGCACGACTGACAGTGCGAGATGTGTGGTGACTACAGACATGTCCCTGCATTCAGCACTTACCAAGCTCAAAAAAGGCAGCACCCAAAAACATTCCAACCGTAACCCGACTGAGGGTAGTCGCAAATGCAGTCGTAACAGACGCGGTTGTCTCCGCACAGATGGCTTGGAACTTGAGGGTAGCTGATATGGTGGAGCAGACAAACATCACGATGCCTGCAAGCTAGCAAGTCGGAGTAGATCAGCAGCACGTGTCAGCGTCACATTAATCCCAAACCCTTGATGACTTACGCCGTAAATGACAACAAGAGCTCGGCAGACGATCCTTTTATGACTCCACAACGCCATAGTTCGGATCAAGAGCAATCCTTGGGTACAGCCGTAAGTCCACCCGCATCTCGTTTCATCAAGCGTCTAGCATACCCTCGGCGGCGAACATGCCCCAAAATAAAATGACTGCAAGTTCTTGGCTTTGTGATTACCACCAAATCTAGTGCACTCACTCTCGGCAAATCGGTAGAGCGCGACGCACTACCACATGTAAGCGCGTGGGCAAATGATAAACCGAATAACCTACCGTTGCCTGCGGTCGAGTCGGCACCAACGCGTCTGGTGGATATGTTAGGACTCTTGATCTTCGAGGAAGAGTGGGAGCAAACACACTGTAGATCACACACAACGAGCCTATCACCGGGAAAAATCGAGTAGGAATGTACAGCAGGTGCGTGATACCCCACCCTCCTTTGTTGGTCATCAGGCGTACCTTTGACGGAGGGCGTGTGAGGCAAGGTCAATTAGATGTACTCGCATTCTGCGTACCTCTTCATCAAAGGTAAGGAGGTAATCAAACATCTGTTCTATCCATGGGAGCGGCAGGTGCAGTCAGCGAAAAGGTGCACGTACCCATATCGACATCGGGGCAACTTGCGAGGCATACAAATGAGCGCAGGGTAAAGAACACGTTCGTGACGCCATACCTCTGCAATACTGAACGAACGTGAGTACAACTGAGGTATCTTTTCGACTATACGGCATACCTTGATTGTCTGCTGCTGACTGAGCCACTGGATGAATGCAGGAGAAGTGGTTGCCATGATGGAGGGTGTTTCATGACACAAGCTCGGCTGATGGCAAATTATATACTAATATGCCTAAAGCTGTGATAGCAATCCTGACTCGGAAAGGATGATGCTGCACATCTGATCTTCTCTTAGACCATGCCACGACTTGCCAAGACCCTGTGCAGGGTAACTGTCCACGGAAGGCAAGCAGTGAGCGCCCGACCGTCCCCCGAGGATCTAAAACATCTGCAAGGACCGCCCTAACTGCTTCGAGGTAGAAACGATCAACGCATCATTCGGTGTCATTCAAGAAAATCCTACCTAGGACCACGATCTATTGGATGAGTCTTGCGGTAAGGAACAAAAATAACTCGATGCATAGCAACACACCATGGCGGGATCATGCTGGCTCATCCTCAGGCTTGGCAAAATGTGTATTACCGTGACGTAACGGGTAAATGTCACAGATGCCAGCGGTCACGTCGACCGGCAGTAGTCCTATCATTGTATCAAACCCTACTCCACCACCTTGTGTCGAGTGGAGATTTCCGGTCTTCGTGGTTGGTTGTCAAGTAACGCACCATGTCCTTGGCAGAGACTGCAGCTGGCGTAAACGGCGCGTTCACCAACATCCCGATCATGTAAGTCTGATGATCATGAGCCGCATCAGCTAGTAAACGCGCCTTTTGACCGACCCGATTGTAGAGATCTGGACAAGTGTGGTACGCCAGAAGGGAAGCTGGCTACAGCGTATGAGATCAGAGATGCTTGTATGCGAGTTGGATTTTTCTACAGTGCGCGCTTGTTGTCGTCAAAGAACGACGCGTCCGCCTCATCACACTTTCCCTAGTACAAAACCATGGCATTCCCCAATCGTGTTTAGATAATGTTCTTGCCGCGTTGCGGATGTATTTCAGTCTTCCGGTGGCGACAAAAATGAAGGTATGACTCTTATCGTACCATCGTTTGTGCAGCTGGCATCCAGTTCTGAGTTTGTTTATTACGAAGCTACACCACAGGGCTGTCGCCAATTTCAAAGGATACAGTCCACCCCTCGATTCCAACATCGATCCAGCTAACAACGATAAAGGTGACTTTTACGAAGCCTTTGAAATCGGATGGGAAGAAATCGAAGCGAAAGCACACGACGAGAAGAGGTCAAATGATGGTGTGATGGCGGGTGCCAATGTATGGCCCTCGGACGACTGTCCAGCATTCAGAGAAGCCTGCCTTGAATACTAGTGCGTCAAGTCTTAAAGATAATCAGGCTTGGAGTTTCAAGATTTCTTTCCAGTCACGCTGCGGTGAACGTCGGCAAGGTTTTGTTCCCGCTTTTTGCCCTGGCTCTCGAACTGCCTGAGACGTATTTCGATGACAAGGTATGCTTAGGCTCGTGTAAATAATCGTGTTTTGTGACAAAGTTCATCGGATGTTTCCAGACACAGAATTCCGCTGCCATCATGAAAATATTGCATTACCCGTTACAGCACGGACATCCCGAGATTGACGACGATACCCCCGGCATCGGGGCCCATACCGAGTGCTTAGTATTTCTCACCTCTTTTCTATTCCTGCTCATGTCTTCCGTAGCTTCGAGGTCAGCGGAGTGCTGGATTACTGTAAAAGAAATTGACTCGATGATTCCCTTCGTAGTGTTTTACCATACTCTGGCAGCAACCCGAAATCCAAGCACTTCAAGTCATGAACTCAGAGAAGCGATGGATCGATGCACCTGCTATCAAAGATACATTGGTCATCAAGTGAGCCATACATTTCGGACCTTGTCTGAGTGTTTTCACGACATCCATCTTAGCATTGGTGACCAACTTGCATTGTGGACAAGTGAGTACTTTTTTCCTGTCAAAAGCGGTGTTATTGAAGCACTTTGTCCGACAGATGATGTCTTCAAGTCGACCGTTCACCGAGCCACGAATAAAAGCGGCAAGGAGCGGTATTCTATCCCTTTGTTCTTCGGTACAGATTTTCATGTGAATATCGAGGTGCGTGGCTTTTCCAGTGAATCGAGAAAAGCGCAAAATGGTCAATTCAATGTGTATGTTTTGCAGCCCATACCAAGTTGTGTATCTGCCGACAGGCCGGCGAAATATAGTTCTATCACTGCTGGAGAGTACGTGAACAAGCGGCTCAAGGACATGTATCGTACAGCGCAGATTTCATGATCAACGAGAATTCCAAGTACTGCGTTCCTTCAACGAATTAGAGGAACAATCCTACTTCTTGCCATCATGCTTTGTTCCGAGTCCCCCAGACGACGTATTATACATGAATCTCCGCTCGACGTACAGCCAATGTTTCTTTTCGAATCTGGTATCGCAATGTGACAGGAAATGTATGATAGTATTTCGGTCAACTAGACAATGTCGATGTGAATAAAGTATAATAAATAAACAACCAAATTCCGCTGGAACAACTACACGCGATGGATTAAAGTAGTAAGAGGGGACCATCAAGCGCAAATCGAGAGACACAGAGTAAGGCAAAGACTAGAGCACCACACGCAAAAAGCTTGTCATACTTTGGTCCCACATGTACCCCCAAACCTTGCCTCTCCATCTTTTGGCGCTCCCACAACGCACGTTCTTCGGCCAGTTGCGCTTCAGCTTGCTCTCGCTCGGTCTCTGCGAGTTCCCGAGCCCTTCGCTCCTCTCCAAGCAACCGCATTCTGAGTCCAGCTTCCGCCTTCTGTGCTGTGAGATCATTTTTATACCGACGATTTTCATTCTCAAGTCGGGAATTTTCTGTCGCGAAATTCGTGACCATTTGCTCGAGATCGTATCGAATGTGCTCTATTTTCTCCAGCGAGTTCTTAGCATCTTCTTGCAACATCTTCTTGCGTTTCTCGTCTTCTGCGAGTGTTGCCGCATCTATCGCTTGGCACAGCTCTCCAAACGCCTTCGTGTGATGCGCAACCTGGCCCGTCAGTTCGTGCACAGCATCCGCGCCTGCGTTGGTGCGACTAAGATCCGTTTTTTGGCCGAGCGAATCTCCATGAGCAGGAGGAACTGTGGGCTCCCGATTGAACAAGTGACGAAGGATCGCATGTGCGGATGCCCGCGAGCCATCGTGGCAGAGCATCCGAGCCCCCTTGTCGATCGCGGATCCGAAGAATTCGTCTTTGTTAGTAAATTCTTGCTCTCGTGCCTCGTCATCGTCAGGCTCTTCCCCAGGCCACTTGTTGGTCACGATGAGGACGTCCCGGAGGCTTGTATCATCACAGAATTTGCTGAAGATGTGAAAGTTATGCTTCGATGGACCGCGCATGTGGTCCTCAGTCGCACAGTGCATGTATATCACACCCGCGAGCTTGACTCCTTGGCTGTACCTGCATGTGGATTCAATGTATCGGTGTCCCCGGCAATGTGTGTGCTTACAGTCCAGACAAATGATCACTGATCAGCTTGAGAACTTCCAGTACGCTCGGAGTGGTGTCGTCGAACCCCGGCGTATCAATCAACATAACAGTCCGCCCATCGAGGGTAAATGTTGATGATTCCAATTCGGTGGTGCAGCTTTTGAGCGACTTGCTGACAGGCAAGTTTGATCCGCTAGCTAGATTAATAAACTAGGTAATGAAAGGTTCTTGGTCAGCTATCAGGTATTTCTTCAGGACTACACACGGTTGATTTCCCGCTTCCGGTGACTCCTATGACGCTGGGTGTAAATTCAGGATACCGTCAACCAGGTAGCGAGAGACTGGCGTACGCAATCGCCACAGTTTGCTCGCGCAAGGCCATAGTACTTCTGCTTAGTCACGAAGTTGGAAGGCTCGAGGATGGCACCACTGGGGTGGCCAAGCGAAGTGCTGGGAAGGACTCCTTATATCACTGTGATTCGTAGGCGGGGCGCTGTCTCGACCTCTCTTATACTATCCAATCGGAACTTACATAGGAGAGACACGCGGAGTCCGGCTGTTTTGAACGTCGAAATGAATCGACCATAGCCTCAGACCCTCGGATGAGGAACAGTAGTTGTTGCCATCCTGCTGCCAGTCTGTGGCACCGTGGCGACACTGAATGTAATATGCTTGAACATCACCGTGTTGTTGACCGGCGCGAATGCACATGCAACTGTGGCTGCGAAGGAATGAAAAAGGTACTGATTCAAGATCGGGAAGTGGAAGGAGAGTCGCTGGCGTCCAGACGACAATCTTGCACATTTCATTGCATTGTTCCATTACATTGGTAGTAAGCCACAGCACTTGACACCAAATTGAGACAGCTTCAATCGGAGATGCGATTCAAAGTCCACCGATATGCCGAAAAGTTCTGAACCGGTATAGAAATGTGCTGTAACACTAGCGGGCGTTCCCTTTGCAACGCAAGAGCTCAAAGTTGCCTCAGCGTGGTGTCCTGAGCCTGCATTGCGTATAGGAATGACAGTCAAAATCTACAGCATATCTACACGTATGCATTACCACTCCTTCGCCTACGTAGCATCTCCTCAATCCTGCGCAATTCTAGTTGATACTCACTCGCAAGCCTCGATGCCTTGTCCTGGGCCTCTTGCAACTCTGCCTTGGCAGCTTGAACTTCTTCCTGGAGCTCTTCTCGCGTCTCCTCGTCCCCGTCCCGCTCGGCTTCCGCCAGCTCCTCCATCAGAGTATCCAGCTTCCTCTGACGTTGAGCCACTAGTTCCGACATTAGCTCGCGGATTTGCTTGTATACGGATGTTTGCATGATATCCACACCGCCTCCCAACTCCCGTTGGATTCGAAGGGCTACGGGGGGCTTGTCGACGAGATTCCGGATGATCTCGAGCGCAGACTCTCGCGTGTTGTTGTGGCGCATCATCCTGGCGCCTTTTTCAAGGACCGGTTTGAAGAAGATGTCCTTGGTCGCAAGCTCCCGGTCTCTAGAATTACCGACTTCCGGGGTGACTGTGTCCCACATGCCGGTGACAAGGAGGACGTTCGGGTAAGTCTCTTCGCCGCAGAGCTCTTGGAACATCTTGAAACTCTGTCGAGCTGAACCAGATACTTTCACATCAGATATTCTCTGCATATAAATGACACCCGTGAAGCGTATGCCCGCCCTGTGGCTGTGGAGGTGGTGCCACCGTCAGTTCGACCACAGATGGTAGCTAAATGCTTACCTAGTGACGAAGGATGCAGCTATAATCTTCCATATGTCGCTGTCCGTCAAGGTAGTGTCACCAAACCCCGGCGTATCGATCAAAACCACTTGTTTTTCGCCGACACTAAACGGAGAGGTTGTTTGTACTTCTGATGTGCAACTCTCCAATCCACGCCCCACGCCAAGTGATGACCCCGATGCTAAGTTGACGAACTGTAAGCACATTGGAGTGAGTAGCTCGTCAGTTAGGTAAATTGGTTGACGGACCGTCGTCTTTCCACTCCCGGTAGGGCCCATGACCCTGATGTGACCATAAGAATTGTGGCGCAACAAGGATAAAGAATAACCACATACGCAATGTAGATGGGCTTTGAGCCATTAGCCTGTGTTACGGATGGCATCAATGTGCCCGCTGCCGGTACTGACTCCTCGTCGCCGTCCGTCAACCTCACATTCCCCTGCCTCCGCGCGCCCATAAATGTAGAAATGCAAGCCATAGCGACTGAAACAATCTGGCCCATGGTCAATTGGTAGCGTCGTTGGACGTGGACAGAGGTGAGTGTTAAATGAGAGACTTGGAGTCGCTCACAGGAGGCGTGTTAACAGCGCTGTGACACGTCATATTATTGGCTTACCTTGTGTAGAAGACCTGGCATCTTAGAGCATGGCTTCAATGAATCAGACCCAATTGCGAGGCGAACCTCAAGGTCATCCAGAGATTCGCACGAGAATCCTTGTGCAACCTCTTCATGTTGTCGTAGCAGCACGCACGCAGCACATTCTCGTAAGATGTCACAAAACGTTATTTTCGGATATAGAGTAGGATGTGTGGGGCCGACAACTTCCTTACTTGAGGTTAAATGATCGTCTGATCAACATTTGGGTGCCGTGCAGTCACAGATGACCCAGCGACAAGGGACACTACCACGTTGTGTCCGACCCGAAAGCCCAAGACTCTACCAAAAATCGCGTAATGTAAACGCAAACACTCCACCTTCTTTGGTTTGCACCGTTACCTTCCGATGGGGGTATCACGGAAATTGCGCAATTCGCTTATCTCGTCCGTGCTGCGCGGGAAGCCAAACCAGGCGGGAGGGTTCCATTCCATGTGTTATAAACAAGTAATACTGTGAATATGTCAGAACACCGATCAGGAAGAAGCATTAGTTCCAGCCCATCGAAAATTGCGCACACCAGGGCGTGGGGCATCATGGCGACCACACAAGAGTCGGCTTCCAGAATTGCGAGAAATGGGCAGGGTCCACGACGGTGACTGCCATACGACGAGTCAAAGTTGGCTTCACCACACAATACCACCCAAGGCTTGATAGCGGATGCTCCATCCAAACCAGTACCGCGTTTTCAAAACAGCACCAAAACTTCGTGGACAGCCTCGAGGTCGATCAGGGCATATCAGGGGGTGGAAACAACGCCTCACCCACCTGGACCCATGCCTCCATTCAACAGGATGGTGCATAGCGCACCTGCAACGGAATTGATGATAAAAGAGTTGCTCAGAAGAGTTTTTACTCAGCCTTAGCCGTAGTCACTCAAAATCCCTGGGGGATAAGCCCTATCACCGTTGACAGTTTCAACTCATCCTGTGACCCAACTTGCAATATCGATGACTTCTGGAGAAGAGAGGATGAGGGTTGCGTGCGTCAGCTCTTGCTCTTCGATGGTGCCTCTGATTTTTCAGTCCATAGTGTCATGGGAGCGACTGGCAGTGGAAAATCAACCGTAGGTGATTTCACCCAACGAAACACGCGTTAGATGACCGAGAAGCCTTCGTCAGTTTATCAATCTCGCAAGTGGGTCAAGCTTAGCTGTCAGTGATTCGCTTGAGAGTTGCACCATCGACGTGGAAACGTCCGCATTTTTCCTTGACGGGCGGACTGTCACTTTGATCGATACCCCTGGGTTTGATGACACCACCCGAAGCGACACCGCCATCCTCAAGTCGATAACAGACTATCTCTCTCGCTCGTAAGCACACACATATTGCATCAGCCACAGACCATCCGTCATACCTCTACATGCAGATATAGCCAAGGGGCCAGGCTCGCTGGTGTGATTTATATGCATCGCATCACGGATAACAAGATGGGCGGTCCATCGAGAAGAAACTTCCACATCTTTCGCAATCTCTGTGGGGATGCTGGTCTGCGGAATGTCCTCCTTGTGACGAATATGTGGTCGAAAGTGGACCCCGACGAAGGGGAGGCGAGAGAACGCGAACTCGCGAGCAAGGGAAAATTCTTCAAGCCTGCGCTTGACAAGGGGGCTCGGATGCTTCGCCACGACGGTTCGCAGGCATCAGCTCACGCGATCCTTCGGCACTTGGTCGGTCTGGAGCTATCAACGCTTCTTGTCCAAGATGAGATGGTGAACCAAGAAAAAGACCTCGCCCATACTACCGCCGGCGCAGACATTATGCGCGAATTGAAGGAACAGGCCGAACATCACGCGGAAGCGCTGGAGGACTTGTGCCTAGGAATAGAGGCCGCAAGACTCGCAGAAGACGAGGAGACTAGGGAAATACTCCAGGAAGAGGCTAGGAAAGCAAGAGAGAAGATAGAGCGTATCCGGGGCGATCTCGAGCGGATGGTCGCCAATTTTGCAACGGAGAATTGGCGACTTGAGAATGAGAATCGGCGGTATAAAAAGGATTTTGGGAAGCAAAAGGCGGATGCTGAACATAAAGCGGAGTTATTCGAACAGGAACGTAGGGCTCGTGAGCTCGCAGAGGCTGGGAGAAGGCGAGCTGAAGCACAGCTAACTGCCGAACGTGAGTCACGGGAACGCGAAAAGAGGGAACGCGAGAGGCAGGAGCATGAGCGACAGGAGCGGGAGAGGCGGGAGCGGGAGAGGCGGGAGCGGGAGAGGCGGGAGCGGGAGAGGCAGGAACACGAGAAGCAGGAGCAAGAGCGACAGGAACGGGAGAGGCGGGAACGGGAGAGGCTGAGACGCGAGAAGCAGGAGCAAGAGAGACAGGAGCGCGAGAGGCAAGAACATAGGAAGGAGCGCGAAAGGTTGGAGAAGGAGAAACCCTCTGGTTCTGGCTGCCTCATACAGTAGAGAGCGTGCGATCTCGCATCCTTGGGAGTCGCATTTGTGGTTGCATTATATTCCAATGGCGTTTTCTCTTTCTCTTCAGGAACATAGATTGTGCCTTTCTTCCGAGTCATTGTCTGAGAAACATCAAGTTCAAGGAAAATATGTCAACTTGTTGGATTGCGCCACGTCGTAACTGTTACTTGCCTTTCACAACCGACTCTGGCTTGCTCGGTTCGAGCAAAGGCATCCGCGGTAACTGCGGAACAGGCACTCGCCAGTAAAGACTCAACACTGGGGGCTCTAACTTGGAGAGTAACGGCGAGGCCACGAGGAGCAGTGAAGAATTTGACGATATTGATGCGGTTGTGTTCCGTGGAACTCGACGAGAGCTGTCTGGAACGATGTATCAGTAAATCCCAATGAGTCTTTAGTTTCCAATTTTGCTAGTAAGCCTTACCTTGATGACCGCTGATGGCGATGTGCTTGGATGCAGGGCACCACCGAAGTGGACATCAATTCGAATATCAAAGAGGAGGGGAAAAAAGGGGGGAGGTCGAGTGCACGATTCCGCTGGTAACAGATTACTCGATGTACAATAATCTTCGACTACATTGAGAGAGGTTTTCCTAAACAATTTACAGCAGCAGATCTATGGAACAGTGAGCTTGCGCGCGTCGATGGCATTGGGGTTCGCATGCCCAAGAAACTCAGTTTGACTATCCTCAGGACACGAGGACGAACCTGTGTCCTACAGATGTCAAAAAAACGGTACCAGCCTGTGGTATAAAGTTGCGATAATCCGAATGTGTCTAGTTACTCCGTCTCAATCCCTTCTTCTTCCTCTGCGAGAAGCCTTTCGACCTCCAATGCAGCCATGCAACCACTGCCTGCACTCGTGATCGCCTGTCTGTACCGCTTGTCCTGGACATCACCTGCTGCAAAGACACCCTTGACGCTAGTTTGCGTTGTGCCAGGTACGGTAATGATGTAACCATCCTCATCCGTGTGTAGTTGATTACGGACGAGGGCGGTAGCGGGTTCGTGCCCGATGGCATAGAAGAGACCATTGACGGGAAGGTCTTTTTCTTCGCCTGTGAGTATGTTCTTGATGCGGAGATTGTTGAGAAGGTCGCCGTCTCCCTGGCACTCGGTAGCAACCGTGTTCCAAAGAATTGTCTATACACGATGAGGAAAGAAAGACGGATCAAACAACGCCACGCTCAGTAAAGGGGTTTATGATGGGTCTGGACAGAGTGTACGTACGATCTTGGGATGGTTCATCAGACGTTTAGCCATGATTTTAGAAGCGCGGAGCTCCCCTCTGCGCACGAGGACATAAACGTGAGAACCATACTTCGTGAGGTCTAAGAAGGGGAAGGGAAGTAAGACATTGCTAAAACGTAACGTTTCCCGCTTACAGGTCGCTTCCTCCGCCGCAGAGTCTCCGCCTCCTATGACGGCGAGAGGTTTATTCCTGTCCGGCGTATAATGTGAGCGCCCAATACATAGCAGCTCCGCGAGCACGAGAAAGCTCACCTAAATATCGGAACGGCACCGTCGCAGACGGCACAGGCACTAATTCCGCTTTGCCAGTACATATTTTCACCCTTGAGTCCAAGGCGTTTCGCGCTCGCACCTGTTGCGATGATAATGGCATCCGTCGTCTCAGGTTTGTCATCTTCTTGACCTTCGCGCCAATACCGAAACGGGCGTGCGGACAAGTCGATCTTGGACACGGTCTCTGTGATGACCCGCGTTCCAAACCGTATCGACTGCTCACGGAACTTATCCATCAGCTCGGGACCCATAATCCCTGCGGGAAAACCAGGGTAGTTCTCGACTAGAGTGGGAGCGTGAGGGAATAAGAATAAGTGGCATTGAGATAGAGTGGAACGTGGACGTACTTTCAGTTGTCGTGGTGAGCTGGCCACCAGCCGCAAAACCATTTGCCATGAAACCTTCGAAGAGGACGGGGTCGAGGTTGGCACGAGCGAGGTAGACAGCGGCAGTGTGCCCAGCGGGACCAGAACCGATGATGACCTGGTTATGGTCATAGACATAAGTGGACAAATATTCACCAGTATGAGTTCGCACATTCCGAGGTGGAGACGTACAACTTTAGAATGCATCTTCGTGCTTGCGGGCACAATTCCATTTGTGAGGGGTGCCATGAGGCTCAGGTTTCGAGATCGAGATGAGTCTTGCTTGAGGGAGAGTACAGATGCAGAAGCTGCTGGAAACAAGGATGCCTGGAGGGCTTTTGTAAGTGTACGAGTGCGTGAAAACAGGACGACGGAGGTAGAGCTGACAGAAAGATTAAGTCACGTGAGCTATAGTTACAAATGTCAAATATGGTCACGGGATTTCAGCCGATCCTATCTTATAAAGCTCGGCAACAGTCTGACCATACCCGGGTAGTGCAAGTCTTGTATGGTCAGAGACTTAGAGTGCCAGCTCGGCCAGCGGCTGTTAACAGTAACATCACCTTTCACACCCCTCATTGGACGTCACCCCGCGCACCCTGGAGTAGTATGTATGTAGTCTGGGAAGACGTGCTATTTTGTTGAGGCGCAATATCCCCCTTGTGACATCCCACAGGTACGTTCCCGAACAACCGTAGCTCCCCATAACTGCGAGGGTTGTTCTCATCCCCCAATCGCACCGCAACCTGATCACCAAACTTGGCATTGATCTCTTCCAATGGCAAACACTTCGGTCTATAGGCCCACACGCACGCCGCTTATTCAAGTTGGTCGTGAGAGCGCCGAGATCAATGACTCGTCAAAAAAAGTTTCAAGGACTTGTGCTCATGTATCGCAGCATAATCAACAAATCAGCCGCCGAATACCAAGTATTATTCTCATCCGATCGTCGTCAGTGCCGTCGCGCCATTTTCGAGGAAGACGATCGTAGACAGGAATGTTCCTGCCATCATGCCTTGCGCTCGAACACGGGTTGCAAAGATTTCACAGCAGCATACATACGACGTCGCATTGATCCCACCGACATTGAAACAAACGAAACAAAAAAAATCGCCGAGCGCATTTCCGTGTGGTTCAAAGGGCCGACGTACCGCGCTTCCATCCAGGCTCAAGCACCCCGCGAGATCCAGCGCTGTTGCATATCCGCCGGGCATCATCAGTAATCAACATCAATATTCATAGTAGACACGAACTGACTGAGGAAGGCGCACGCGTCCAACATGATAGCCGCAACCAAATTCACCAGTGTTGCTCCAGCCACGTATGCCACACTCAGCATGAAGGTGATCCCCTCATCGAAGCCCAGCTCCTTATACAAATTTACCATGTAATCTGTCAAACAACTAACTCAACTGTCATACACAGGGAGACTGCAATGAAGAACGACACACTATGAACCACCATTGCTCCAGTAGCCTGCGCAGCGTAGTGCTGCATAAAGAAACCCATCTGTATGTGTTTATGGTAAGATGGTTTTGTCATGATTTGCCAGACACTGCCTCCTTCCGCCCAAAGTCTTATATCAAGCTTTGCTTGTTTCAACATCTGATAGAATTCATTTTCTATGTAAGACGTGTCTTGCACATTGGTGTGGAGTCAAAAAATGATTTCCCAGCTTTCTGCATGATGGCCTTGCATGAGGACAAGCGGTAAAATGATCAAACAATCATACAAATCTGGCGCTCAGCTTGTCCGACTTACGCCACCAAGGCGACTCAGGTACCCAGCCAGTACAACAAAGCAAGGCCAACGGACAGACCCATTGCCAAGCGAACAATTGGAAACTCCAGTTCGAGGAGTAATCTTCCCCAAATACAATCCATAACCCTAGCCAGCAGAGTGTCAACAATCAGTGCAACATTCTTGAGTGGTGCAATTACATACCATGTTGTCCTCCCATCAACCCACGCAGAGTAGGGGGAGAAATATCGGCTTGGAAAATTAGGATGAGCATCACTGTGAAGCACACTCACACTGCATCCAGACACCTCCTAGGATGACAGTAAGGCATATGCATTCATCGTCCATTGTCCATTGTCGTCCATATGTGACATGTATGCCACGGTGAACGCTCCTGCGACACCTCTGAATCCCGCAGAGAAGGTGTCATTGATGGTCCCTATGACGACGTTCATATAGCCAGTGTCGTTATTCAAGTCAAAGTAAGCAAGGAAGCCCGGGTGTATGTAAGGACACTGGTGGTATAGCCATAGGTGACAAGAGTCACGGTATACAGTTCCTGTCGGAAGTTTCAGCCCGAGACAAACCCTAACCTCAAACCAGGTGCGACCCCGCTCTGCTGGTTCTTCCCACCCAACTTAGACTCTAGCGTCTCCTTTCCCGCCTCCCAGTCCGGCAGGCAACCATGGAGTACGACAGAAAATCTGCTGTTTCTTCTTTCTATGGTGCACGCAGATCAATAGATGTTCTCAACGACATACCCGCACCAGCGAGTCCGGGTAACAACCTCCCTCAGGGAGCAGCTCGGCCGCGCGCAGAGTCTCAGTCCTCCTTCTATGCTGACCGTCAATCTCGGACGTCGCAGGACCTCCTCAATGCCCAGTCTGCAGGGTACAATGCTTCTTCCTTTTTCGCCGCAGGCAGGCAAGAGCCACTGAAAGGTGGTCGCGACGAGGAAGAAGAAGCGGGCCATCCAGAAAATTGGGACGTCTTTGCGGATTTTAACAACTCAGGTCCAAGATATAGCACTGCGTTTGGTATCGGGCAACATCAGGAGCCTGCGTAAGTGGTCGGTTTTGCTTTATGCATGTAAGTCGTTTATGTGTACCTTGCAAAAAAAAACAGTTATCACCAGCTACCACCCACAACGCCTGTCACTACGAGCAAAGTGGAAGGGATTGATGCTGACAGTACACTCGCGCCGGTTGAACTCGTCACGATCCCTGGTCTTGGACCCGAGTGGGACCGTTCAGAAATGAAACAGATGACCAAATCGGGCAGGAGAGAAGTCAAGAATGATGAGCGTCGTGCAAAGTGGAGAGCTTGGAACCGAGGGGAGATAGGTCTTTGCGGTACCAAATGGTTCACCAAGAAGTTCCTTGTATTCTTCATCTTTGCCTGGTGTGCTATGTCAGTGTCCATCTCTTCCCGTTCTGTTATTGGTTTGATACTTACACTGTTGCTGCATCATCTTACATCGATAGCATCGCCATCGTACTTGCTATCACTATCCCTCGCGTACCAGGAATGTCATTCTACAGCACTTCTCCGTTGGTTGCTGCTACAGGCGACTTCAACTCGTCAATACCCACGGAATTCTCACGTTCCCCGGCCAACTTTTCCTTCCCTGCCTTTGCAGACATTCAAGTCGACACGACTAGCAATATCATTCCTCTCACATTCAACCATATCGATGCTCAGGTATGGTATCCCTCCAGTAATTTCCAAATTGGGACGGGTTACTTTGGAAAAGTGACGCTCCCTGCCCATTCATTCCCAATCATCCAAATCCCGCTCAACTTTTCTTATGTCGCGCCAAATGATACGGATCCTACCTGGGTGGCGTGGTATAATGCATGCAAAAACTCAGGGACATACACGAATGGCGTCAGGCCCGGTGCGTTTTGCCTTTCTTTCCTTGCATGCGGATTCCAATGTATACTGATGCTCGGACCCTTCAGGTGTGAGCTTCGAGATCATTTTGACGATGGACATTCAAGGTCTGCCCTCGACGACTACCACATCCGCGCAGGTAAACGCCGCGGCGTGTCCCATCGAGCTGTCCATAAGCAGTGCCTAAAAATATTCCCTTGAACCATCGCACATACATATTATCACCTCCCTCTCTTTGGATACTTATCTCTGACTCCTTACTGTGCTAACCCCAAGCCTGGGTTCTGTGGACAATATCCTTTTTTTCATCGCCAGTCCCCTGATTGTCATCGTGGTCGACCAGTCATTTTGTAGCACGTTTGATGGGTTTCTCGTTGCATTTGGGCACACTTGACTTATTTTTTACCGGATATATTTTTGGTTCTCGGCCCACCTTCGTTTACTAGTTGCCATAGACATGCTTCGCTCTCCCTCGCTCGCACGCTCCTTTATATGACCAACTGATATTTTATCTCTCGACATCCTTTTCCATTTCTCTGTCCTGTAAAGAATACCTCGTAATGAACTGCGTGCAGTATATAATTTGTGCAATGATTCTCTTCGAACATTGACAGGCAAAAGAACTTATCGTTGGACATATGTGGTCTGTTTGCAAGGGAGAAGAGCGAGGCAGCTAGATATGGTCTGACTAAGAGTGGAGATGAGGATGGGTGGAAGGCATGGAGCGCTTTGCGAGCGCCGAGTCCTGGCGGGTAGAGTATGGTGAAGCAGGAAGGCTCGGGAACGCGGATGTGCTGTAAGGCACCAAAATGGTAGATCGAGGCCAAGTGTGGCAGTGGGTGGGCGCGACAAACGATGGGGGCGAGTGAGCGACTAAAGGACGATTGAGGGAAGGGCAGTGGCACGAGGGAAGATCCGTGCCGCTTATGTCTCGGGGCGCTCGCACCTCGCTGCGCAATGTAGGATCTAATGTACACCATCAAGCTACCGAAAGCGACCAAAGCTACAATACATTCTACAGGCCATGTGGGACCACGCCTAGGTAGTACAGACCACCTTCTGCCGTACGACTCGGATCGTCCCGCATGTCCATGGGTATCAAGTCAACGCGAAAGTGGTATCACGAAAATAAAAACAGAAGCATTGACGTTGAAAGGGATAAATAAACGGAGGTGAAGAGCTTGAAAGAGTACCTCCTCAGGGCGTCATGCGTCGTAATATCGTCATCATGGGGTGAGATTCGAATCTGAGGTTTAAGCGTTAAGCTTCGACTACGGCCCTGGGAGGAGCGCGTAGGTGCTGTGGAGGGTGTTGCAGAGCCTCGGAATACGAGGGAGGGCTTGGCCCCCCATAAGGTGGGGGGGAGGAAGTGTTGGGATCAGGCTGAGATAGATGGCCTGTGAGAGTGAAGATGGCAATCGTCGGCTCCACGTGTTGAATTGGAGGCCGAAGACGAGGGCGAGATCGATTCATATTATGATTGTGATTGTGAAGATCACGACCTGCATTGGGGTAAAAGGTCAAACGTCATCGGACACGACACTCGGTTAGGAGAATCATACGGGTATTGATATGTGTATGTGTCCATGGTCGTGGTCGTGATGAGGTCGGAGGCACGCCTTTGAGTTTGCGGAAGCAGGGAAGCCGGGATATGAATGAGGCTGCTAATATGAGGATGACGAAGCCCACTGGGAAGTGTCGGTATCGGGATCTTGTCATTCCAGAGAGAAATATGAAAAGAGACGTGTTGACACCCACCCAAACCGATGACGATCGCGAGGATTGTTTGGAGCTGGATGGTCCCGTTTGATGAGCCCGCAGTTGCCTGAGACGGGACTGGCGGCGGCGGCGGCAGCAGCTTGAATTCGACGCAAGGACGAAGCCCGCACTGGGAGACGCAGTGACGAGACCAGGTTCATAACTGGGCGTGGACAATACGCCCATCACATGGGTAGCAGGATGAAGCTGCGGAGGCGACCGAGAGGTCTTTATAAGATGGCGGATGTTATGTAAAACATACGAGAATCTTACCGCCGGGCTCGACATAGCACCCTCTCCGTCTACCTCGGCGACAAGAGTCGGGTTATGTATCTATAATTTGAGATATTTAGCGCTGATATCATTTATATGAAGCAATATTGATAGTTACCCCCATCGGATTTTCTAGTTTTTTAGTCGACATCCTCAGTCCATCGCAAACCTACTGGACCCCAGCACGTTGTGGGGTGAACCCTTATGGTCTGGTACCTGATTGGAGTTCATGACAGGGTTTGGGAAACGACTGTACCGAAGGTCGGAATGTTGCGGCAGTGCCGCGTCTAAGGAGGCGGTGTATTATAACAGGCTGTCCATCATGTGAAGTTCAGAATCTCTGTGATTGTAGATTACCCTGGCACATCAGAAAATTCTCGAAGAACGTACAACGTCGCTCTTTGTAGCTCTACGTTTCATGCCTTGTGGTGTCACTGCGCAAAAGCGGAACTTTGACACCAGCAACCGTTGCGCGACGGACGACCCTGGACCCCAGCTTGCCATATCACATTGGCGCCCGCACGGCGCAGGGAATCCTTTGGGAGAGGCAATGCCCTGCGAATTTCGAGGTGTGCATGAACAACGGACGCGAAATGTAGCGCCCGATGCGGTCAACGCTGCTGTGAGGCGAAAGGAAAAATTGGTCAGAGAGCTCGATTGTGTGTGCCATGGTAAATATGTATCAGAAACACTATAGATGCCCTGGACCGCTTCACCGAGTTCAGCGTCCTCGGGAACCTCACAATGGTAGGATTTAACTCATTAGTAATTTAGAAGAATTATATTCAGTGAAAAAAATAACATTCCCAAGTCGTTCGGAGTTTAAATCTGAGAAGGCTCTGAACGAGATCGTCAGACGCTGAGACTCAGAGCGTTTGTCCCCGAAACTACATATTTCTGTCATGATGGCCGACTTACCAGTGGACTAGGTGATTCCTGATGCAAAAAAAATGGTCTGTTAACTTCTCGGTTAGAATCCGTTCACATACAACATCAACCTGCGTATGGAACACCACAATGCCGCCACCATAATACATATACCCACCACGGAGCATCTCCCACCCATAATCTCATTATCAATCAGGGTGTGTCAATTGTATCTAATAATCACTTCTCCGGAACTTGCGATTTCTGGACTAATGACTAATGTTCTGACCTGGCGTGGTGAACGCCGCAACCACCGGGGCATCCGTGTGCTGGATTGGGCGTCTGCGGTGGAGTTGGCCTGGCGTTTCCTCGTTAATATACGGTGCCATTGGCGGTGGCGGCGCTAAGCGCATATCATCGTGAGCCCGACCACCGGATGATTGCGGCCAAAACTTGGCCGCCACGAGAGCAAGCACCACTGGAAAGGCTAGGAATAAGCTGTTCTGAACAAACCCAGCCCACTCACCGATTCCAGTAGCGGTGGCGGGGATGTGGTCGCCACCAAGAAATGAGATACAACGGTGAGCAAATGAAGTCATGGCGTGAAAGAAGGGTTGTAACAAGCGATAGATTGCTTGAAGGAGGTCGAGTCGCAAGAGTACAGCTGTCGAGCGAACGTTCATGCTATATGAATGGTGGGCCACCAAGGCCTTAGTTTGGGACTACCTCGTCATTGCCGCAAATCACCCGTAGAGCGGCAATGCGCGCCCGAACATCGAATATTGAACGGTGAGCTATCCCTCTTGGGTGTCGCTGGGGTGACCGGTCGGAAGATGTTCTCGATCTAGATCTGGTGCGTATTTAATATATTAGACAAGGCTGTATGGCGGATTTGGAATTGCAGCTCGGGGTCCCCCCCCCGCTCAAGGGCAGCGGACCTGCTGCCTACATACACAATAGTCTTGCGCGTCAAATTGCTCCTGTCCTGTTCATTTTTACTTTTCATATACATCGCCAGATATGATGAAGCGCAGTTTTGGCGGATATGTCATACTTTTGGATCGCCAGCATCCGCGGGAAATCATATCTGTGCTATCTCACGGATTACGTGGGGGAAAACTGGTGCGCGGACGCGCCATTCCATGGAACAGTGGCGTTGTTTGGATT